>APFE030120281.1:1234-65251 GCA_000404065.3 Pinus taeda | reverse complement strand
TTTATTAATGTGGACAAAGGCTTCACAACCAAAAGTCTTTAAAAATGAGTAGTTTACCTTTTTACCTGTCCATGCCTCCTCTGGAATACGACCATCCAAGGAACTTGAAGGCCCTATGTTTATTAGATAAACAACAATGTCTACAACATCTGCCCAAAATTGTAAAGGCAATCTTGCATGCAATCTCATGCACCTTGCACGCTCCATGATTGTCCTGTTCATCCTTTCTGACACACCATTTTCTTGTGGTGTTACTGGAACTGTCTTCTCTCTGCGAATTCCATTCTCTGAACAGTACCTATCAAACTCTTTACTGCAATATTCACCTCCATTATCTGATCTGAGACACTTCAACCTTTTCCCTGTCTCATTTTCAAACAAAGCTTTCCATTTCTTGAAAGTATCAAATACATCAAATTTATTTCAAATACAATAAATCCAGGTTTTTCTGGGCGCATCATCAATAAATGTAACATAATAATGAGAACCACCAAGAGATGATACTTGAGTAGGTCCCCATACATTTGTATGCACAAGCTCTAATTTTTCACTCTTCTTTTCTTTCTCAACTCTAAGGAATCTGACTCTCTTCTGTTTTCCATAAACACAATTCTCACAGAATTTTAAATCAACATGCTTCAAACCTGGAAACAAATTTCTCGAGTGAAGAATCTGCATCCCCTTCTCACTCATGTGCCTGAGCCTATGATTCCACAATGTCGTATATTCTCCTGTAGAGGTTAAAGCATTAAAATAATTAGAAATACCATTGCATAAATACAATGTACCAACCTTTCCTCCTTTCGCTATTACCAGGGATCCTTTAGTGACTTTCCAGGTTTTATCTGTGAAAGTAGTTATGCAACCTTCACCTCCCAACTTCCCTGTTGAAATCAGATTTTTCTTCAAATTTGGAACATGCCTTACCTCCTTCAATAGCCACTAATTTCAATTTTGTTGTTTTATGGAAACTATACCCATTCCAACAATTTTACAGGGTTTATCATCACCCAATCAAACCTATCCAAAATCTCCTTGAACATAATCATGAAAATGTTTCCTATCAGGTGTGGCATGGAATGAGGCCCCTGAATCTACCACCCAGGCATCAATAATATTTTCTAACGAAAGAATCAAAGCATCTTGCAACACATCACCTGTTACATTCACTTCATGATTAGTTTCTTGCTGAACGTCTCCTTATTTTCCCTTTCGAGACTTGTAGTCTTTCTTCGAGTGTCCTTTCTTCCCGCATTTCTAGCACACTATCCTCGATCTGGAGTTGGATCTGCCTTTTATTGACTTACTGCGATATCCTAAGCTCTTTCCTCTTTCCATTTTTCTTCCCCTAGTCTCTGCAATCAAAGCATTACCTAATGTCTCATCGGAGCTTTTCCGTCGCATTTGCTCGCTAAGGATTGCATCGACAACATCATCAAACTTTAAGGTACTAGATCCAGAGACAGAGTTACTAATGGCCATAACTAAACCATTCCAACTTTCTGGCAATGAGCACATAAATAACAAAGCCCTAACTTCATCATCAAATTTTACCCCTACAAAACCTTACTAACTTATAACTGTATTAAAATCATTTAAATGATCAGCAACAGATCCACCCTCTGACATCTTCATATTAAATAAACGCTTCATAAGAAATACCTTATTTGAGGCCAAGGGTTTTTCATATAGTTTGGCCAATGTCGACATTAAACCCTTTGTTGTTGTTTCCTTTGAAATATTAAATACTACCGACACCGTTAGGCACAGTTGTATTGTTCCAAGTGCCTTTCTGTCAAGAATATTCCATTCTGTGTCTGTCATACTCGTCGGCTTCTTTGTCTTTCCGCTCAATGGTAGGTACAAATCTCTCTGATACAGATAATCTTCCATCTGCATCTTCCACAGTAGGTAGTTTTGGCCGTTGAATTTTTCGACCCTAAACCTACCATCTTCTGCCATTGCTCCCACTCGAACCAGGAACCCTTCTCTCTTGCTTGTTTATCAGCCAAATAGACCCTCGACTATGATACCAGTTGTTAGAAAATTATATATTACAGAGCAATGGAACACATAAAATATTGTAGAAATATAAACATAGAAAACACATAAAAGAAGAGAGACACAAATATACGTGATTCGCCCAGTTTGGGATATGTCCAACGAGAAACAACCAATCCTTCTTTTATTATATTATCTAGCAAACTAAGAGATACAACCTACAATAGATCCGCTATAACTCCCTCTTTGCTCTCAATATCCTCTCTTTTCCTCACTCAGAATATAGATATACATAAACGCAATACAACTCCCTCATATATAGTGAGGGGTTGCCTTCTAGGGAAAAAAATCCTAAATTAAACATAACTTCTACCGTCAGATCTCCGCCTAATGAACGACCTAGATTGACTAGAAATTACTATACTTTTACAAGGCAATTTTACATATATTCTTAGCTTCGGGGGCGGTGCCCCCGAAACCCGCCGCCAGGGGGGGGGGGGGGGCTCCCCAAAGGTTGCAGCCCCCCCCCCCCCAGGCCCCCCTACAGCGAATATCTTATGGGTAGCTTTGCCGCCCTATTTCGAACTGGGGTCCAATGCGGCGATACATTTGAATACAAAAGATAATCAAGCTCCACACCCAACAACTTGTTGTAGATTTCAATCTATGTCCATTGACTAGAAATGATGTTGTTGCCTCATCTATTGTCTTGATTTTCACTGATCCATTATCATAGACTTCTTCAATCTCATAAGGCCCCAACTAGTGAGTGGTGAATTTTGCTTTGAATTTCTTGTACTTTGAATCAAATAGAAGTGCCTAGTCTCCTATATGATTTTTTTTTCTTTTTAATGAATCTGTCATGCCATTTTGTTCTTTGTGGTTGTACCAATGATGTATGTTCTACAACTTCTTTTCTAATTTCATCTAATTCACTTAGTTGCATGATCCTTTGTTGTTGTGCCTCTGATAAGTCCAGTCCAAGTTCAGTTGCAAGTCTATATGTGTGGAGTTGAAATTCAATAGATAAGACAAGTTGATAAGGGTTGAATCCAGTGGGGTTCTTCCATGTTATTCTATAGGCCCATAATGCTTTATTCAGTTTTTCTCACTAGTCCTTCTTGTGCATCTTTACTGTCTTTGTCATTATATTTTTAAGCACTTTGTTTGTTGATTCCACTTATACATTACATTCACCTACGGGTGATATGGAGTTGATTTTCTATGCTTGATTTTATACTTTTTTGTAAGGTGTCTGACAATATTTGAAGTTAATTGTGCTCCTTGGTTTGTGACAATCTATCTTGGTACTCCAAATATAACAAATATCTCTTCAAAGAGAAAATATACTACTGCATTTTATGTTGTCTTTGTCATTGCCTTTGCCTCCCCCCATTTTGTTACATAATTAGTACATACTAAGATGTACTTTTTCCCATTAGAGGGTGGATTAATAGAACCCACAAAGTCAAGATCTCATTGTTCAAATGGCTCCACAAGTACTTGTGTCTTCAAATGCATTTCATCAGAATGTACAGGTCTGCCTATCCTTTGGCAGTTATCACATTTCTTGACATAAGTATTTCAATATTTGAATATGGATGACCAATAATAGCTTAGATTCAATACTTTGTATGTTGTCCTTCTATTTGCAAAATGACCACCACATGGTTCATCATGACATGCCTTTAAAATATCTAAAATCTCATCTTCTCTTACACATTTTCTAATTAATAGATCAAGTATAGTATAGAAAAGGTCTCCATTAACCCAACCATATCTAGCATTATCTTTAATTTTTTTATTTTTTTATTTTGAAATAAGAAAGAAAATTTTCAGATGATAAATAATTATTTATGTCAGCAAACCATGAATTTTTTACTGTTATAGAAAAGAAGTGTTCATCTGGAAAGTTATCAGACACTGGAACAATCTCACCAGTGAGATGAAGTCTTGAAAGGAAGTCTGCCACTTGATTCTCTTTTCCTCGTCGATCCAATACAATAATGTTAAATTCATGCATTAATAAGAACCATCTAGTAATCCTTCCATTAGTAATTGGTTTGTTCATTAAATACTTAATGGCTGAGTGATCAATATGAATGAACACTTCATATCCTGTTATGTAATGTCTGAGTTTGTTTACTTCATGTACTACAGCTAGCAATTGTTTTGTAGTAACTGTGTAATTCAACTCAGCTCGAGTTAAATTTTTGCTAACGAAATAGATAACATAGTTCAATTGGTTCTCTTTTTGGCCTAAAGATTCCCCTATTGTTGTATTTGATGCATTTATAAATATGTGAAATGATAATGACCAATTTGGTCCTTTGAAAATTGGTGTTGTGGACAATTGTTGTTTGAGTTTTTCAAATGCATTTTGACAATCAGTATTCCATTGAAACTCTATGTCCTTTGTAAGTAGTTTAAAAAAGGGCAAGGCCATTTTACTAAAATTTTCAATAAATATTCGATAATAGCCTGCATATCTAGAAAAATTCTTACCTCTTTTGGATTTGTTGGTGGTAACAAATTTACAATGATTTAAATTTTTGCTGGATCTACCTTTATTCTAGAAGAAGAAATATGATGTCCTAACAATATCCCTTCAATTAGCATCATAAAACACTTTTCATTACTGAGAGATAAATTTGTTTCAATGCATCTTTGTAGAACCTTTTTCAAGTTTTTTAAACAATCATCAAAAGTATTTTCATACACAGTGAAATTGTCTATATAAACTTCTACACATTCATGTATTAAATCAACAAAAATGGGTAGAATTGCTCTTTGAAAAGTCGCTGGTGCATTACATAGTCCAAAGGGTAACACATTGTATACATATGTAACCCAAGGACATGTAAATGTAGTTTTGTCTTGGTCTTCTAATGCTATTTTAATTTGATTATAGCCACTAAATCCATCTAAAAAAGAGAAAACCTTTTTTCCATCTAGTGAACCTTGGACTTTATCAATGAATGGTAAGGGAAAATGACCTTTAAGTGTTGCTTTGTTCAATTCCCTATAGTCTACACAGACTCTCCACTTTCTATTTTTCATTGGTACCACTACTAAAGGAGAAGCCCATTGATTTTCTGAGATAGGGTAGATAAATCCTACCTGTAATAATTTTTGTAATTCTTCCTTAACTATCTCTTTCATCATTGGGTTCATCCTTCGTTGTGGTTTCCTTACAAGTTTGACGCTATTGTCTGTGTAAATATGGTGAGTACATGTGTCATGATGAATTTCTTTCATATCAGTATAGTCCCACGCAAATGCCTTTGAATATTTCCTTAATAATGCAATTAATTGTTCTTTTTGTGATGTTTGCAAATTGTTACCAATGTTAAGACATTTTGCAAGACTGATTTCAATTGTTTTGCTATTAGAATTTGTGATTGAGTTAACATGAATCAAATGATGTTTGCAAATAATTGATTGTGCAATTTTCCTAAAACCATTTCTTTAAAATTTGGCTTGCATCCTCATATTGCATGGTTCTTAGCTGCTCTGAAATATCTGATTCTGAAATGAAGAAATCTATTAAATCCTCATTATTCTCTTCTCTGAAATCAAAAGCTTGATTAAAGCTTAGAATAGATTAAATTTATTCATTTTGTTGTTCTATTTCATGAGGCCATAATACCAAAGAAGGAGATTGAGCAGGAGGATAAAGTGTTATGTGCTTTCTTTCATTCCCATGTGAGATAATCATACTTCCTGATCTACAACCAATGAAGGCATCAACTGTGGCTAACCAAGGTCTGCCAAGAATTAATGGGTGCCCTCCTAGATTTCTCTTTTGTTGTAGAACTAAAAAGTCTACTGGATATTCCCAAGAGTCTAAAGAAATTATGATATCTTCAAGTACACCTTTTGGCGCTACTTTAGATCTATCGGCTAGTTCTAGAATTGTAGTGGTTGGTTGAATGTTTTGGCAAATTGAGATATTTCATTGCTTTTGTTGTCATCACATTAATAGCAGCCCCTAAGTCAATTAAATTTTTAGAAACTAAAAAATTGTTAATGGAAATTGTCACCATTGGAATTCCAGAATCAACATATTTTTCAATTGTACTACTTGTTGACATAAGGCTAGCTAGCTTCCCAATCACATGGATTGTTGGGAGATCTTTTTTTCTTTTTCCAGTTTTCTTTATGCATAATTCCTTAATTTCTTTTGTATAGATTGGAATATCTTTTATAACTTGAAATAATGGAATTTTCACATAAGAATTTTTTAATTCATCTAAGATACCAAATTCAAGAAGAGAAATTAAATATTTTTTCTCTACTAACATTTTTGGAAAATGAGGTATTTGATTCATTATTGTTTTACCTTTTTGAATTTTATTATCTTTTATTATATGCTCGATTTTGGATTTTTTAGGACTCCCTTTTTCTTCTATTTGTTCTTCTATAATGATGGGGGAGTCTTTTTGTATAATTTTTCTAGACCTTAAATGAACATTTTTAACAAGAAGGATTGAATATGTAGGAAATGAAGTTCCTTCCTCTGCATTATATATTGATTTATTACTCAAATTTGCCACTGGTTGGGATGGTAGTTGAGTTGGTCTGGGTTGTGGTTGGTTAGATGGCAGCTGAAGCTACTGAGTTTGAGTTAATTGTGGTGTAGATAATGATGAATTTGATTGTTCAGGTTGTTGAAATTTTTGGTATGAAAAAGACCGTTGAGGAAATGACTGATATGGTTGTTGAGGATAGGACTAATGTGGTTGAGGATAATATTTTTGAGAAGTTTGGGTTCCATAAGCATAGTCTCGCCAACTTTGAGAAGGTCGATTTTGAGTTTGCTGAGGAGGCCAAGCCTCCCAAGGCATAGTAGCATTCCATAAATTTTGAATAGGATATTTATAATTTTGAGGAAATTGCTAAGTAAATTGTTGAGGAGAATTTTGAGACATACTTATAAATCGAGGTTGCTAAGGTCTTCTTGGTGCTAAATAACAAAGATATTCCATTCCTTGGCTTTCTTCCATTTGATTTGCGTGAAATTCCTTCAACTTTTGACAATCATATATTGCATCATTTTCAATGCAAAGTCCACAAACATGAATATTGTCTAAAGGACATTCTCTTATTGGATGTTTCTTTCTACATTTAGGAGAAAAAATTGATAATACTTGATCTTGTTCTTATTGTTTCTTTCTTGTTTTTATTATATCAACTTGTGTTCCTAATGTACTTAAGGGATCAGTTTCAAAGTCTTCAAACAAGTTTCGTAATTCAGCTCTCATTATACTTCATGTTGTCGATTTGGTAGCTTTGGAATTTGCATCTCTTTTTCCAGTTTTAGTTCTTCCTCTTGAATATTTTTGACATAACTCTGTAATTTCATCAAATGATAAAATATGAAATATGTCATTTTCCCATCACATTAAGAATATCAAGATACTCATCTCGTATGCCTTTTCAAAAGATTATTCAAATAGTATCAAGATTTAAAAAATGATGTTTAATTTTTGTAAGTTGTAGAGAAATATTTCTAAGTATTCCTCTAAACTTTCATCTTCTTGTTGACTCATTCTAAAAATGTCATCTTTTGAATCTCTAGGCCTACAGTATGATTGATATTTCTTAAGAAAAATTTTCCTCATGTCTTCCCAACTGGTAATAGTATGTTCACCTAATCCCGTGAACCACTTTAATTCAGATGCTTTAAGAGTAGCAAGAAAAAAACGAAGCTTATGTGTATCATCAGTATAACGATAGGTACAACATAGAATATCAAATTCAAACAAGAATGAGTCGGGATCTTTAAAAGACTGTTGTGGCCACAACCACCACCCATTCAAAACTTGCCTTGGCAACAATTTTGGATGGGTCCCCTAGAAGTTAATCTTGCATCTCTCCGAATGATCTGTTTTACCTGAGGGATTTAGCTCTTTGGAGATTCAAATATTCCATTCAAAAATGGTTAAAGTCCCTTAACAAATCCCTCGCATATAACTTTGTTTAAGCCCTTCATTTATATGCTCATCGAGATTTATTTAGCTCACAAAACCCCCCAACACATCATTATTCCCATCATAGCTCTTTATAGCGGAAATGCTCAAAAACATGCGTAAAACCCCTTTTCTGCCTATCACAATTAACACCAAGACTTAGTGTTCACTGTTACCTTCCAGACCTAATGGTAGTATTAACCGTATTCTATATATTTCGGATCCGGAAGCTATATCACTATATTGTTATCGGTGGGGTCCCAGGGGTTTATAAATATATGGCGACCACCGTTATTGGACTCGATGGTTTTATTTACCACGATATATATATATATTTATTATATATATATATATTTATATATAATATATATCTATATATATATATATCGGTTCCGGAAGCCACATCGCATATTGCAATCGGCACGGTCCGAGGCCTATATATAAGGCACATCGTTATACCCTGGCCCCGCCGATGATTATAAAGCAAAGTGTATAACATTTCAGGTTCGACCTTTTAGCCAAACACAGGGTTTTCCCATACATTACTGTGTTTTCAAAAAACGTTAAGGTCAGGTCCGGCCAACCAAAAGGCATAATTGGCAGTGTCTTAAGCCCAAGCTCATTGCATGATGAGATGCGATGTGGCGTACCCGACAGGGTATGGGTTGCCACCTATAATTTTTCAGGTCTGGATTTTGGATGCAGTCCTGTGTTTTGCGGGGACTTTTAGTGTAAATCAGATTTTCGGCTACAAGACCAAATCAATGCATAGATTAAAGATCAGGAGACGATTCTTCCGCGATTGTTGCTCTTGATGTTATAAATGCTTCATGAATGCAAAATTTGTGTTTTTTAAGCATTTTTTTATTATCATATCCATATATGTGTAACTGATGTTGGCCATTTATGCAGGTGAGGACCAAGAGAAGGCAAGCTAAGCCTAAGGATGGATGCATAAGCTTCAAGTTTGACTCCAAATAAAATATGCATGCATGGATCTGAAGAGTTTACCCATGCGGATATGTTTATTTGAAGATTGGGTTTTATGGCGTGGCAATCATATGTCTAGGTGTTGCCTATGTATTCTGAAAGCGAAACCGTCCTAGATTTCATCATGAAGAGATGACACACAGTCATCCCCTCTAATCAATAACCATTCAGTTCTCCGGGAAATGAAGCGCTCTAATGACAGGAAACGCCCTCTACGTGTCAACGGTGACACCGATTGGCTTCCTCTATCTATTCTGATTTGTATAATGAAGGAAGAGAGGGGGAAGACGAAGGGTGAAAAGGAAGACAGAGAGTCATTTACAGAGGCATAAATATTCCCTCCGGAAAAGAAATTAGGGATTTTTGGTTTTGGGAAGAACAAATTTGATTATTGTGAATAAAAAGAGATTGTTTAGCTTAATAAAGGGCTGGTGTTTTAGATTGATTTTCCTCTTTTATGATGTGTTTTGATCAGAATGTTGTCGTTGGTATAAATGCAAATGTATATTTGTTTTGTGCATATTGATGACTCAAAGTTCATGGTTATGCCTGGTTATTTGAATATGATTGAATATCATGGTTAAATCATGAAAGGTTGCTGACTCAAAACTCTGTTGGACATCAGTTGCAAGCTTCTCTTCCATAAAATGGAATGTGCATTCCTGTATGAATGATTGGATTGCAATTAAGTATTAATGCAGCCTTGTTCTTATATGAACCAGTAATTGATTCATTTAGACTTGGAATTCATATATGATGTTTAACCTCTCTTTGTCATGCTCCTGCATGATAGATTAGGATAGTTAGGACATAGACTAGAGTAGTTAGAAGAAGTGTAGATAGGATTTAATACATAGTGGTTAGCTGTTTTAATTTTGTTGATTTAATTGAAGCCTTCTTCTCAAAAGCCATCTTTCAACTCATTTAACAGTTTACGGGGTCCCTTAAAACCCGTTGGAACTAGCCATTCCAAACGAAAGCAGGTCTAATTGGGGCTTGCGATCAGGTTAGTTCCCCTTGTTGGTATAGAAAAACTTCGCCATGTCAAAAAATTGGTGCTAGAAGGAGGGCCTGAACTGTCGTTCACATCTTTTCAAGATTTCATCTATAAATGTCACGCATGGATTCAAAATGATTAATGCATGGATTGTGAAGGTCGAAAAGACCCTTCCTCTCATTCGGAAAAGCCTTGTTTCAAAGAAGAGACATTGTGGGAGTATCCTTTCACTGAGGAACAACCAGTCAGAAGACTTACTCGGGCTTACACTCGTTCCCTATCACAACTCCCTATCTTTCAGTCATTACCTCTGACAGCAAAAAGAAAGCCAAGGGTATATCACATAAATGAAGAGACATCCACAACCCCTTCTCTTGAAGATATTGTGCTTGATTCTTTACAGAGTATTGACTCTCCTTGGGAAGAAATTCCTAAGGATTCCCCTTCTGAAAACAATCCTCGGCATGATTTGGAAAATCCTAACGGAGAAAACCTCCACCAGAACATCCCTATCCTTGATATGGCTAATATTCCTCAACCTAGTGGGAACCAACTCCCACCTCCGCCGGGAGCACTTCCTCCCTGGCTCGCTCAGGATGTCGTAGCGATACCTGGGCAGAAACATCCCTTACCTGAGAATGCATAAAAGGTATTGCCTAAATTCAATCCTGAGCGGGGAGACACCGCTGAAAACCATATCAATTCATTCTTCCTACCCGTGCGCATGCTGGGGGTAGCTGATGAAGATATAGTTTGTTGCCTATTCCATTTTACCCTAACTGGTACATCTTCCACATGGTACTTTAGCTTGAGAACAGGATCAATCACTTCATGGGCTGCCTTTCAACGGGCCTTTTTGGACAAGTATGGTGATGAAAAAGCCCCTGTTGCCTTAGTTCTAGAACTGTCTCGTTTGAAAATGGAAACCAAGGAAAAGGTTAAGGATTTTAATATCCGATTCAACACCTTGTTCAACAGAATCTCGGCCACCGCTAGACCTACTAAGGAGGTGCTCATGGAATTCTACATCACTGCTCTCCCTATCCCTACTGTGATGTGGGTCAAAAGGAGTAACACACAAACCTTACAAGGTGCTATCAGTCTCACAGCATGCCACCATACAACCAGAGAAAAGAAAGCCTCTCAAGCATCCAAGAAAATTAATGGGAGTGATCACAAGGGGGATGAAACCAAAGAAAGGGATACCACAGATGTAGAAGGTTTGCATCAGATCATTAAGAAGTTGACAAATACATTTAGCAATATGAAAAGGAATTATGGGGAGAGTACAAGCGGGAGTGTAGGAGAGTATAACAACAGAAAACCTTTCAAACCTTTCTATCATAAGAAGGTAGAAGGTGGTCATGGTCCACTTACACTTCCCGCTCCACCTAATGAAGGGAATTTAAACATAGAAGAGTTGGCTCTTATTGGATCGCTCCTTAACCAAGAAGAAACTATAGTGGAGCTAGAGCCAGAGTAAGAAGATGAGGAAGAATACCAAGTAGAAGAGCCCTTGGAAGAAGAATCTCAAATCAACGTACTGTGGGATTTCTATACAAATGAGAAAAATGGTGACCAGGGAGACAGTATTTCAGAAATCCACACTAATGAAATCCACACACGAAACAAAGGGCCACTTGCAGGTGTGATGAAGCCTGTGGGTCAGACCAAGAAAGATGTCCGCCCTGTGAAGGCACCTACTCCCAAAGTTCCTGTTGAGAAGAGTAGACTTAGTGGTTAGTCCAAGAATACCCCTGTTGTGAACCATCCAAAGAAAGAAAATCCATCTCCCATTGCAACGAAGGCTACTCAAGATGGTAAAATCCCACCTAGGAATGGGAAAAATGGTATGTTTACTCTACCCTATCCTGTTTATAACATTGATTACAATATTGTGGATGATCTCAAGAAATTTAGGGCTAATATCACAAACTTTGATTTTCTGAAATTAACACAGGAAAGAGATTTTCTCTTGAAATATATGAATGAGAGAAATTCCAAAACTCCCACCATTCCAAGTAGCCAAACAACGAAGTCAGTATCCAGGCATATGAACACCTCCATTGCAGCCCAAATGCCATCAGCAATGGAAGCCACTCTGTCTAAAATGAATCGAAAACCCCAATATGTCAATGCAGCCATGATAGGGAGAAAATCAAAATCCATGACCCCACCTTTCCTTATCACATTTTAAATCCTCAACATGAATGTACACAATTGCCTAGTAGATTCCGGTGCCTCATCCATTATGATGCCTTGTGCTATTGCTAAAAGACTACATGCAATACTTGAGAAAACTGGGACTCGAATTATGCAATTGGACAGGACAAATGTGAAAGTAATTGGAGAATTAAAAGATGTGTTGATTCGGATGGCTGCTAAACCACAGTACACACAAGTCATTGATATAGTGGTAGTCGATATACCCAAGGCCTATGGAATACTGCTTAGCAGGGATTGGTCAACAAAAATCAATGGATATTTCTCAACTGATTGGTCCACCTCTTGCTGCCTCAGAAGGGAAAAGGTTATATGTTGAGAGTTGATCGAGAAAGATACATGAAGTATGTGGTAACGAAACTAAATGGTCCCAATGAACCTGTAATGTTTACCAACTCCATCCTACGGAACTATAGTTTCAATGTTTATGCTACAGAAACCTATTTTGGAGAATTCCATGCAGGAACAGTTGAAGAAACTTTGACATACACACAGTTGGAAATTCCCTCCCATAATCCAACTGATAAACTATCTTGTATTATAGTAGATGATAGGAAAAGTTTCTTAGATAGTAGTTCAATTGATGTAACATTAGATTCTATGTTCTGGACACTCTATTTTGATGGTTCTAACTGCCTTGAAGACGCAGGTGCTGGGAGTACTCTCATTGACCCGCAAGGGAACCAACATTTGATGGCCAGCTGGTTGGAGTTTGCATGCACCAACAATAAAGTAGAATATAAAGGCTTGTTGCAAGGCCTGAAGAAAGCCATTGATATGAATGTAAAAAATCTTAAAGTTTTTGGTGACTCACAGATAATCGTGGATCAGGTAAGGAAAATGATACATTGCAATTCACCACGCCTGATAAGGTGTCGGCATGAGGTATGGAACTTAATTGACAATTTTGAGTCTTTTAATATCACATATATCCCTCGAGGGCAAAACCAAGATGTTGATTTGATGGCTAATATGGCTGCTAAACTTTTGCCTGATTTTAGATTGAAGAAAATTAAATGTTCCGTTGAATTAATTTTCAGACCATCCGTGCTTGATAACATCTTGAATAGGCAGGTGTTCGAAGATGATGAAAAAATCCTTGAGTTCTTTCACTGCAAGAAGACATTCAAGAATGCAGTCATTGACTAAAAGTAGCACAACAAGCTTATGAATGAGAGGGAAGGTGAGGAAAAGGGTCAGCCCAATGTGATTCCCAAGTCTGTTGTTAAGATGGAGCACTTGTATGACTTGCATGATAAATTCAAGAAGCCAACTAACTGCAAAATGCATAGCTCATCCATGAAGTATGAATCAGTCAACCTTGGGACCAAAGAAGACCCAAAAAATGTCAATCTGGGCTTGGGGTGCTCTCCACGGGAAAGGGCTGCATTTGTCAAGCTATTTAAAGAATACAAGGATGTCTTTGTGTGGACATATGAAGACCTAAAGACCTTTGATACCAATGTTATGTAGCATATAATCCCTTTGGAAAAAGAGGCTAAGCCATACCAACAAAAGCTGCGTAAGATGCATCTAAGCCTAGAACCATTGGTGAAGAAAGAACTAAAAAAGATGTTGGATGCTAAAATCATCTTCCCGGTCAGACACACCCGTTGGGTAGCCAATCTCGTGCCAGTAAGAAAGAAAAATGGAGACATCAGGCTGTGTATTGATTTCAGAAACCTGAACAAAGCTTCTCAAAAGGATATAATCAAGCTTCTGAAATGTTGTCCCTATTAGATGGGTTTTCAGGATATAATCAAGTATTGGTATCTCATGGGGATCAGCTTAAGGCAACCTTCAACACTAAATGGGGCACCTACGCATATCGTAAAATGCCTTTTGGACTCATTAACGTGGGTGCCACATTCCAGAGAGCTATGGACATAACTTTCCGAGGGTTGTTTAATAGATCAATAGTGGTTTACATGGATGACATCACTGTGTATTCATATCACAGAAGGGATCATATTTATCACTTGAGACAGATTTTCGAAAGATGCCAAAGGTATGGAATTTCATTGAATCCCAAGAAGAGCATCTTTGCAGTCATAGAGGGGAAAATAATGGGTCATATCCTCTCTAAAGAAGGGATTGTTATTGATCCTGAAAGAATAGAGACCATCATGAGAATACAACCCCCTGCCAATAAAAAATCCATGCAATTTTTCTTCGGGAGGATTAATTTTGTTAGAAAATTTGTCTCAGGCTTCGCGGAAGTAGTGCGCCCCATGCAGCTGATGATGAAGAAAGACGTTGTGTATAAATGGAGCGATGAAGCCAAGAAAGCATTTCGGCGAATCAAGGAAGCCATCGCTGAAGCTCCTGCATTGGTTAACCCCGATTTCGGCAAGGAGTTCTTCTTGTACACTTTTGCCTCTGATGTTTCATATGTCGCAATACTCACTCATAAAAACAACAAAGGCAACAAAGTCCTTATTTCTTATATGAGCTCTAATTTCCAAGGGGCTGAACTCAACTACCCAGACGTGGAGAAACAGGGATATGCACTTTTCAAGGCCGTAAAACATTTCTGCCTTTATTTACTAAAGGCCAGGACCAAAGTAATCATCCCCCATCCTGTTGTAAGAGCCCTCTTCATGCAGAAGGAAATGGGTGAGGGAAGAGGGAATTGGATAACCGCCCTTCAATAGTTCGACCTTGAGGTAAAGTCGGCACATATAGTTCGAGGGTAGGGACTTTGCAGGCTAGTGACAGAAGCCTTGGCAGACAAAGAAGGGGCATTCGAAGAACCAGAAATGTTGAGCATGCAATATGCACAAATGGAACTCAGGGAAGAGCCCTTATGGATTAACGAAGCACTGATGTATAAGTGAGAGACTTCAGAAGCCTTTTTGGACCCTGAGTCGTGGTACTATGACATATGCTTCTATCTAGTACAGGGATCGTGTCCTGAAAACATGGATGTATCATAGAGGAGAGCACTCAGATTGAGATCCAATCAGTATCATTTGGGAAACAACCTATTATGCAGAAAAAATCATGATGGAATCTGGCTAAGGTGTTTGGAAAAGGATGATGCCGACCATGTATTGAAAGAGATGCACGACGGCCCAATAGGTGGTCACTACAACGGAGAGACTACTACTCACAAAATACTAAGAGCCAGATATTATTGGCCCACAGTGTTTAGAGACTCACATGCCTATGCTTGCAAATGTAGGGTGTGTCAAACTACCACAGGACGAGAAAGAAAGTCTGATGTCCCCCTCAGGCCTGTTATGATTTATCGCCCATTCCAGCAATGGGGCCTAGATGTCATAGGCGAGATCACTCCAAACTCTTCACAACATCATAAGTATATACTCACAGCGACTGACTAATTCACCAGATGGACCAAAGCCATCCCACTTCGGAAGGTGAACGAAGATGAGGTAATATCATTCATTGAGAAATTCATTATCAATAGGTATGGCATCCCTGACGCTCTCATATTTGATAACGCTTCTTTCTTTAAATTACTGAAATTGACTAAGTTTGCTATTCATAAATCAATCCACATAAGGTATACAACAAACTATTATCCCCAGGGAAACGAAGTTGCAGAGTCTTCAAATAAAAACCTTATCCGCATAATTCGCAAGTCTGTCGCTGACAACCAGAGGAACTGGCACAATGCCCTAACAAATTCCCTTTGGGCCGATAGGGTCACCCCTAAAGTGGCCTTAGGAAACTCCCCATATTTCCTCGTTTATGGACAGGAAGCCATCTTGCCTCCAAACATTGCCCTTCCCTCCTTACAACTCTCCCAAGCTTCAAGAGGGACCCCTTCAACCTTGCTTCAAGAAAGGATCAACCAACTGATGAGGCTGGAGGAATTAAGAGATAAAGCCAGAATTAAATTCAAAAATCACCAAATGATTGTAAAAATATGGTTTGATCATCATATGGCAGGAGATAAAGACTTCCAAATAGGAGAGCTAGTCCTGAAATGGGACAAGTTGAGTGAGCCAAAAGGTAAACACACGAAATTCCAACACTTATGGTTGGGCCCATTCCAAGTTGTTGAAAAAATTGGTCAAGTAACTTACAGGTTGAAAACATTACGGGGAGAGAATGAAAAGCTCCCTGTTAATGGCCAACATCTGAAGAGATACTTCCAGTAGCCACCACATGGTGGTTACCTCTTGAGTAGGTTAGAGTTCATTTAATTTTGTTGTTATTTTAGTTGTATTTCTGTCTTTTCCTTTTGTTTTCTACAAAGTTTATTTTCCTACTGTTTTGAATTACAGTCCTTTTTCAGCCAACTGACTTTGGCCCTCCCATCCTATTCTTACTTTTCTCAGATTTGCCCTCATGCACCGCCTTCAGCTTTCCCCTTCATCATTAACCCGCTAATGATTCTGCTGTTTCTAAATCCATCATTACCTTGTAAATCAAACAAACTTTCTATCAGCCCATGAGAACTTGAAAATCAGTTGTAGAATTCAAACCAAGCCACTCATTGGCATCTGTTGAGAACTTGGTAAGATCTGTTGATAACTTAGATATCCAGAGCATGTAGGGGCATATTTATAAAACAAGAATGTGTAACTACAGTTGGATTGGCATGGAGGGATGTTGCATTTTGAATAACTCCCACTCAGACCTAGCATATACTTGCCTATAAGGTTTACACTCATTCTCCATTGGTCCCATCCACCACATTAAATTGTCCAATACCTGTTATCCACAAGTAAACCTCCTTTCATGGGCTAAACTCACTGTCATATACCTGTCACAAATCTAATTGTGCTCTAGTCCTTGTGCTTGATACTGGAAGGACTTATTTAAAAAAGAAAATGAAATGTCAGGTCCTTGTGCCAACCTGGAAGGACAAGTTGTTTGGGAAGCCGGTTAGAGTAGGGACTGTTGTTGGGCTCAGAGTACCAGTTGATATAGTAAGCCCAAACTTGTTTAAGCAGTTTAAAAATATGGCAAGATCCATGACTGCGCACCATTCAATCATATGAAAATACAACATTGAAATTCTTATATAAAGTGCAAACAAACATATTTATATCAAGTTTGATGAACAATGAAGAGCTTAGGTACACACCTAAACAGGTATGGACAGACCAGTGATGCCCCCAAAAGGATCTTTGAAAGTGAGAAACAGGTAAAGGGAGGTCAATAAACCCCACAATACTGCCATTGGAGAATGCTTGTCAAAATCCTATCAGTAAGTAAAAGCTATTTGTCTCTATCCCACCTGAAGCAATTAATGTTGAAGTGGAACCTATGCCTTTTCATTTGTACAATTTTCATTTCGAGTTTATCTTAACACCCTGATGTTTTATTGATCTGAGGTTTATTTGGAAACATAGATAATTGGTTTGCCTAGCGGTTCACCATTTGTTGTGGCCACAACCACCACCCATTCAAAACTTCCCTTGGCAACAATTTTGGATGGGTCCCCTAGAAGTTAATCTTGCATCTCTTCGAATGATTTGTTTTACCTGAGGGATTTAGCTCTCTGGAGAGTCAAATCTTCCATTAACAAATGTTTAAAGCCCCTTAACAAATCCCTCGCATATAACCTTGTTTAAGTCCTTCATTCATATGCTCATCAGGATTTATTTAACTCACAAAACCCCCCATTGCATCATTATTCCCATCATAGCTCTTTATAGCGGAAATGCTCAAAACATGCGTAAAACCCCTTTTCCACCTATCGAAATAAACACTAAGACTTAGTATTCACCGTTACCTTCCAGACCTGACGGTAGTATTAACCGTATTCTATATATTTCGGATCCGGAAGCTATATCACTATATCACTATCGGCGGGGTCCTGGGGGTTATACATATATGTTGCACCACCGTTATCGGACCCGATGGTTTTATTAACCCAGTCTTTAATCTACGCATTGATTTGGTCTTGTAGGCAAAAATCCGATTTACACTGAAAGTCCCCGCAAAACACAGGGCTGCATCCAAAATCCAGACCTTAAAAACTATAGGCGGGAACCCATACCCTATCGGCTCCACCACATTGCATCGCATCGTGCCATGAGCTTGGGCTTAAGACTATGCCTATTGTGTCTTTCGGTTGGCCGGACCCAACCTTAACGTTTTTTGAAAACACAATAATGTATGGGAAAACCCCGTGTCCAGCCAAAAGGCCGACCCTGAAATGTTAGACACCTTTGGTTTATAATCATCGGTGGCCAGCCAAAAGGCCAGACCTGAAATGTTATACACTTTGGTTTATAATCATCGACACTTTGGTTTATAATCATCGGCGGGTCCCGATGATTATAAACCAAAGTGTATAACATTTAATGTCCGACCAAGTGTATAACATTTCAGGTTTGGCCTTTTGGCTGGCCGCCGATGATTATAAACCAAAGTGTATAACATTTTAAGTCCGGCCTTTTGGCTGGACACGGGGTTTTCCCACACATTATTGTGTTTAAAAAAAAAATTAAGGTCGGGTCCGGCCAACCGAAAGGCACAATCGACATAGTCTTAAGCCCAAGCTCATGGCACGATGTGATGCGATGTGGTGGACCCGACAGGGTATGGGTTCCCGCCTATAGTTTTTCAAGTCCAGATTTTGGATGCAGCCCTGTGTTTTGCGGGGACTTTCAGTGTAAATCGGATTTTCACCTACAAGACCAAATCAATGCGTAGATTAAAGACCAGGGGCCGATTCGTCTGCAATTGTTGCTCTTGATGTTATAAATGCTTCATGAACGCAAAATTTGTGTTTTTTAAGCACTTTTTTTATCATATCCATATATGTGTAATTGATGTTGGCCATTTCTACAGGTGAGGACCGAGAGAAGGAAAGCTAAGCCTAAGGATGGATGCATAAGCTTCAAGTTTGACTCCAAATAAAAGATGCATGCGTGGATACGAAGAGTTTACCCATGCGGATATGTTTATTTGAAGATTGGGTTTTATGGCGTGGCAGTCATATGTCCAGGTGTTGCCTATGTATTCCGAAAGCGAAACCGTCCTAGATTGTATCATGAAGAGATGACACACGGTCATCCCCTCTAATCAATAACCATTCAGTTCTCTAGGAAATGAAGTGCTCTAATGACATGAAACGCCTTCTACGTGTCAACGGTGACACTGATTGGCTTCCTCTGTCTATTCTGATTTTTATAATGAAGGAAGAGAGAGGGAAGGCAAAGGGTGAAAAGGAAGACCGAGAGTCATTTCCAGAGGCATAAATATTCCCTTTGGAGAAGAAATTAGGGCTTTTTGGTTTTGGGAAGAACAACTTTGATTATTGTGAATAAAAAGGGATTGTTTAGCTCAATAAAGGGCCGGTGTTTTAGATTGATTTTCCTCTTTTATGATGTGTTTTGATCAGAATGTTGTCGCTAGTATAAATTCAAATGTATATTTGTTTTGTGCATATTGATGACTCACAGTTCATGGTTATGCCTGGTTATTTGAATATGATTCCATATCATGGTTAAATCATGAAATGTTGTTGACTCAAAACTTTGTTGGACATCAGTTGCGAGCTTATCTTCCATAAAATGGAATGTGCATTCTTGTATGAATGATTGGATTGTAATTAAGTATTAATGCGGCCTTGTTCTTATATGAACCAGTAATTGATTCATTTAGACTTGGAATTTATATATGATTTTTAACCTCTCTTTGTCATGCTCCTGCAGGATAGATTAGGATAGTTAGAACATAGACTAGAGTAGTTAGAAGAAGTGTAGATAGGATTTAATACATAGTGATTAGTTGTTTTAATTTTGTTAATTTAATTGAAGCCTTCTTCTCAGAAGCCATCTTTCAACTCATTTAACAGTTTACGGGGTCCCTTAAAACCCGCTAGAACTAGCCATTCCAAACAAAAGAAGGTCTAATTGGGGCTTGCGATCGGGTTAGTTCCCCTTGTTGGTGTAGCGAAAATTCGCCATGTCAACAAAGACATACCATAGAATTTTGGTAAAAGAAAAGGTGGGGTATTTTTCATTTTTACTTCTTCTCCCAAGATTGCTCTAGTGTCTAAGATTTGAATTCCAAAAGTAACTTCTTGGTCATTGTCTACTCCTCCATCCTCTCTTCTTTTATTTTCATTTTCTATTTTGGTATCTTCTTCTCTTTTTCTCTCTTCTTCTCTTTTCCTTGCCCATTCTCTTCATTGCCTCTCATGTTCTAGTCATTATTCTGGAGTTAGTCCAGGAATATAGGATCCTTCTCCTTCTTCTGCCATCTTTTTTTCAGTTGTTTCAAATGTTTCAGTAATAATATGAAATTGTGTCTCTTCAACTTGCTATATTTGTTCAATGATAGGTTGATCAATTGGTTGTTCTAGTTGTTCAAGGACATGTTTAACAATTGGTTTTCTTGCTTCTTTTTGTTTTCATATAGAAGATGTTTATGCTTGTGTTTGTTTTCTCCTTACTTCATAAGCTAACAAAGTTTGCCTTTCAACAAGAGTTAACCTTTGCCTTGAATGTTGTTTTTCCTCGAACTCTTCCAAAGTTTGTTTTCTAGCAATTGGTGTAGTTAGTTCGAATGAAGATGGTCCTACTCCCACCAATGGTTGAGTGGTTGGGGGGTTTTTCTTTATATATCTACAATTTTCATCTCTTTGTCTAGGCATGAATAATTATAATGAAAAATACTAAAACATTTTTGTTTTTATAGTTTCTTGGTGTTTTTGTATTTTTTATGTTTTCTAAACAAGCTTCCTAACTAGCTTATCTAAGAGTGCTTCCTCGGCAATGACACCAAAAATTTCAATCTAATTTATGGATTTGAATTAGAGCATCTATTTTAATATCAATTCGGGTTGGTAAACTTAGAAGCACACCAAGGTATATGGATCTTAGATTTAACTAGTGTAGGAAGTAGTTGTTTAGATGAAAATAACATAAATGCATATTACAAATGGAAATGCACATTACAAATATAAAATACAGATTGTAAAGAAAGCATATAAATTCTGATCTATAAGCATGAACAAGTGAATAGTGATTTTATTTGAATCATAGTCAACAAGGAAGAGGCTCTTGTCTTAGAGATCCTGGTTGTGCTTCCTTTTGATTTCTTTTTCAACAAAACCAAATACACCATAAAGCATAACACTTGATTTAAGAAAGCAAGAAAGGATGAATGCATAGATAAATATTCTAGTCCAATTCTTAGTTCACAAGGAAGGGGCTCCAACTTGGAGACCTGTATTGTCCTTCCTTACTCAAATTAGTCATTGAAAGGAGATCAATTCCAAAATCTGAATGGTCATGACATGATAAGTTTATACAAAAAATATTCACAAGAGATTATACAAAAAACTAAAATGTTAACTTATTCACAAGTATGCACATTAATTCACAAAATAATGTACTTAGCTCACTATGGGGGGCCTCCACCTTTGCATGGTACACTCTAAAAAAATAAGCTACAACAATTCACCATTCACAACAATGATCCACCGGAAATATGAAGCATGCCTTCGATTATATTCAGAAAGATAACAATCACAATGATAATAATATGTCCATAATTGCTTAGTAGTTGTGCTTGAATAGGCTAAGAATGTAATAAAATCAACTATAATGGATGTAAAAACCAACAAGAGTCATATTCCACCTAATAGGGTCAAACTCATCCCTTTGTTGCACAAAATATGGGAAGATTCCACAAAATCACAAAATTGCCCCTAAATTAGGGGATTTTCTGAGTGACTAGTCAAGTTTGACCAACTTTGACCGGACCTATTCTGACTCATTTGGAGTGTGTCAATAGGAGTCTATCCATCCTTGGTTCCTTTACTTATCTAATCTACCTCCAGTTTGTGCTCAGGTGTCCTACACATACGACTTCAATGGAGCCATTACGAGAAATTCTATTTCTGCCAAAAATCATTTTTAATGCTCAATTTTTACTAAAAATTCTAAAAATTAGAAGACATAATTATTTTACCTAATGTGCAAAAAGTGGAAAAAAATATGACAAATTTGATCATGATATGGTGGTAAGGGATGGTAAAAAGGTGGAATATGTATGGTAAAAAAGGATCAAATTTGAGGACTAACAATCATAAGACCCTATTAGGTGCTCCCTACAACCATAAGGGGAGGAACAAATCCTAGGTTGACCCATCAATCAATAAGTGTAAGTGGTTAATGAAATGTTATGGGGTTTACTTCATGGAAAATTCCACAATATTATACCATCTATGAAATTTCAACATCCTTGAGAATTATGATATGAAAATGGAGCAATCGTGGGACCTAAGTTACCCTTTCCTCTACCTATTTTTATCACCCCTTTTGTGCACATTTTTCTTCATTATTATTTCTTGTATACGCATAGCTTGGGCTAAAATCTTTCAATGATTGATCATTAACGCCTTAAATATGAAGTGTTTCATTTTTCATTAAGGTTAAGATAATCAAAGTTCCTTTAGTTTAGATAGCTTGTGCATTAGCCATGAATTGGGTGACGACTAATGAGGGGGGTAGAGCTAAAGACAAGCTTTTGTCCACACACTTTCATTTATCCTTACCAATATGTTGCATTTTAACATTACGACACATGCTCTTTCCTTCCTTTTTGTTGCATCAACTTCTTAAGGCAAATTTTTTAGGCCCCTACTCAAGAAAGAGGAAAATAGGGAACCAATGTTGGTGATAAATAACAATCAATATGAAGATGGGATGTGGAAACAAGTGAGAGATTAAAAGTGTTTACTATGGATTATCGTGGACACACAACATCAATCAGAGCCTCCTATTTGTGCCCCTCCTAGACAATGAAACAATGGCCTCAAGGAAGGTCACATTGGACTAGTGGCAAGTGATAACCACCAAGGTGAAACATGGGAACAAGAGTACAACCAAAATCTATTTATCATCCAATTCAACATATGATCCATACTAGAATGGCCTTTAAACGTTAAATGACAACAATTGAATACTAAAAAGGTTAATGTACCTTGTAATAGATGACCCACATTCATTGTATGAGCAAGCTAAATGAAAAAAAGTATTGATTGTAGCATGAATGAGAGGCCTCTGAGACTAGTTATATGTTGATCATGATAGAGATATTGGATAACAAACTAAAACATTAGGAGAAAAGTTTTCTCCTTAGGGTCACCCAACAAGCACAAATTCACTCCCTCATATTAGCTACAACAACCATAAGCACTACATGTACATGTAGAATTGTGTTGATTTGTAATTAGTAAAAAGTATCAAGCCTCTTATTTTTTATAGTGTTTGTAAATGCAATTTGGTGTGGATTCCTACCTCTTAAAACAAACTTTGCACCATAAAGTGTGATAAGTTTTTAAATTCTTCATTCCTTTTAATATATATACTGCCACATTCACATTAGTTGTTGATGGTGGAAATTCATAGAAATCACCATCTGTTAACCACATTTAATGTCCACTAGCTAACAATTTTTCATCTGTCAACAATGCATACATTTTTAATCTAGTAATTAATAATCAAAGAATTAAATTATTACACAATGGTTAACAATCTAACATAGAAATTATTAAATCGTGGATATTAAAAGAATGTTTTCCCACCGTCCAATCATTACACCATCTATCCTATTTCCTTAATAAGAATGCCTACAAATATAAAAAATTAAATAAAAATTAAGCAAAGTAAATACAACAAAATTGTACATATGGAGATAAGTTATATCACAAATCAAGAAGTTTTAATGTTACTAATAAATTAGATTTAGCCTCAAGCTAAGAAAAAATATCATTTTATGGAATCATCATAAAAGCGTATCAAAGTTCCATATATCTAAATTAACTAATCTCTCTCTCTCTCTCTCTCTCTCTCTCTCTCTCTCTCTCTCTCTCTCTCTACTATATATATATATTTATATAATATTAGGGCTTATCTTGGGTGGTTAGGAGGAATGAACATTATGCTTCCCACCAAGGTTCAATTCTTAAAAGTGACATAATGAGCTTTGTTGAAGTCACACACACACACACACACACACATATATATTGGGCTTATCTTGGGTGGTTAGGAGGAATGAACATTATGCTTCCTACCAAGGTTCAATTCTTACAAGTGACATAATGAGCTTTGTTGAAGTGGCTTGAAGCCTTTTGTTAAGTTTGAGTAGTCCCTTCAGGAAAATTATGTAATTTATAATTATTATGATAATAATATAATAATTGAACTTATGAGTATTATTACAATATACATGTTTATACATTATTACATGATGGTAATATATCATATCATAAGTATATTGTCTGTTGTATGGAGGTTGTTGGAGCAATGTTATCCAGTGGGTTTATCTTGGGTGGTTAGGAGGAATGAACATTATGCTCGCCACCCAAGTTCAATTCTTACAAGTGATATAATGAGCTTTGTCGAAATGACTTGAAGCCTTTTGTTAAATTTGAGTAGTCCCTTTATGAAAATTATGCAATTTATCATTATTATGATATTAATATAATAATTGAACTTATGTATATTATTACAATATACATGTATATACATTATTACATGATGGTAATATATCATAAGTATACTGTATGTTGTATAGAGGTTGTTGGAGCAGTGTTTTTCGGTAACAAGTTTTGGGAACTACATAGAGGAGCATCACGAAGGAAGCCCATCCGAGGGATAGCCCATAAAAGTTGCAAAGAGAAGGAACTGAGTGGAAGTGTGATGAACAAGGAAAGTCATTGGAATAATTTTGTCTTAGCCAAAACCATTCCTAGTTTACTAGCCCGTAGTAATAATTTACTACTAAGGAATTTTTGGTCGGCTTGGGTCCAAATGTAAACCTATAAATAGATCAAGGCCAAGGAGTAAGAGACACACACATAGAGAGAGATATAGATAGATATCTGTATCGAGGATATGGTGAAGTATGTTTTGTGTTGTAATGAAGAATGATCTTTTAAGGCTGGTGAGACGATATAGGTATGATTGTAATGGAAGATCCATATTGATAATCAAAATATCTGTAGTCCCATGTAGTCCCCATATTGTTACTATTGTGCCCCATAGAAGCGCACTATTGTTATTATTGTGCCCTTACATTATTATTGTTATGTCGGCTCTAATTATATTATGACTCCTTAGACTCCTATATATAGAAAGGAGGTCTTGTCATTTATATCATCCAAGAATTGTTCATTTGTGTAATGTAAAGGAGGTTGCCCCCTCGAAGAGGCTGAATTCTAAGGCGTTCAACTTTCTTTTCTATCTTTTTGTGAGCTAGTTTCATAACAATCACCTTGTTTAGCTGCATGTAATCAATGCATAACCTAAGAGTAACATCCTTCTTCTTTACAAATAACACTAGTGCACCCCAAGGTGATACAGTTGGACTTATATATCCATTTTCAATCATTTCCTTCAACTGCAACTTCAATTCCACTAGCTCTAGAGTGCTCATCCTGTAAGGTTCCTTTGATGTTGGTGTTTCTCCAAGTATCAACTCAATAGAGAAATCCACTTCCTTATGAGGCGATAACTATGAAATCTCTGTTGGAAATACATCTTGAAACTGTTGTGAAACCAAATACCTCTTCAAGACTTCTGCATCCTCAACATTCTTACCCTTATTATTGGAAACATGCACTACAAACAATACACACCCTTTCCCGCAACTATGCTTTTCTTGCATAACTGTAAACATTCTCACTGATGTAGGCTTCTTATTTCCCTACAAGATTCTCCTCTCTCCGTCATCATCTAAGCACTCAATAGCCTTCTCGTAACAATCTACCTTGGTCCTATGAATAACCAATCCATACCTAGAAGTATATTGTATGATCCCAACGGAAGCACATTTAAATGTGTTGATGTAGGCATACCATTCAACTCTAATGCACAAACTCTTACCCAATGATGAACTCTTTTCTTAGTACATGTAGCCAATTGCACCACCCAAAAAAATGCATGCACTTCTTTTCTCAAACCACACTTATCCGCCAGTTTAGGATTAAAATAACTATAATTAGATCCAGGGTCAATCAAAATGGAAATAACTCAATCACCAAGCTTACCTTACATCTCGATAATGGATGCTAGGTAATCTGTCTGCTTGTTATCAAATGCTACATAGATACGAGGAATGCTCTGTCCAACATCCCCAACTGTCTGTTCCTCATGTGTGTTGTAGATCTGAGGTCTGCCACCTTGATACAATGGAAAATCTTTCTTGTGATGATCTTTGCGACAAATCCTGCACTCAAACTGTCCCCTACCATCACCTCTATTATGTTGCTCTCTAGGCTGAGGTCCATGTCCCTTCTCCACCACATTAAACTTTTTGTAAGGAGCAACATTTCCTTCTCCCCTGAATCGTGAGGTCTTGCTCACTTCGGTGGCCACTTTCCTTTAGTCTTGTCATTCCCTTTCCAATCTCGCTTAGACTTGGACTTACGCTTCGATTGTTGATGTTAGTGCCTTAATTTCCCAATGCCTTCCTCTAGTAACCGAGGCTCATCATACTCAATCTGATCCTTGAAAGGTAATGGTAGTCCACCGATGAACCCTTGAAATTTTGTCTTCTCATCCTTAAGATAAGGCACATACCTCAATAACTCTAGGAATTTAGTCATGTACTCCTTGCCTGTCATATATCCCATCTTCAATTCATAAAATTCCTTGGCCTTTCTGTCATAGTACCTCTTAGATAAGTATTTCTTTCTAAAGAGTCTCTTGAATTCATGTCAACTCAAGTTCTCTATCCTGATGTCTTTGACACACTTCATATATTCCCACCAAATGTCTGATTTCCCTTTGAGACTGAAAATAACTATCCTAGCCTTCATGTTATCTGTATTGTCATGCAACTCGAAGAAATTCTTCATTCCAAGAAACCATGCCTTTGCATCCTCCAATTTCTTCAACCGTCCATTTTATGTAGGTGGTTTGGCTTTCTTGAACTCATAAGGAAAATATCCCCTCTCACTCCTTTGTAAGGATGATGGCGATGATGACCATGATACCTGCTTGAACCATAACCATAATAGAAGACGTAGCCACTGCCTCTCTTGTAAGGTGTATCCAAGAACCTACCTTTGACCGTGTCATGTCTGTCAAACTTGTGCCTTCCATGAGACCTACTACCATATCCCCCATTAGTCATATCCTCCTACTCATAACTAATTTGTGGTTGTCCCTGTCTATTCAAATATGATAAGGTCTGAAGGATAACTGCATTAAACTCTGCTTTCTTTTCCTGTGCCATGGTAAGTCTTTCCTGTGATTGAATGATCCCGTCATTATTTTCCTTGCAACTTCTAATTTTTGCCTTTAGACTTCTCAAGCTATCTATGATGTCAGGAGAGTATTCATCTCTTGGCTACTCATTTATCTATAAGGATATTCTTGTGAATTGTAATCCACCATTTTGCTAGTCATCTCTGATCTTCTATCTCCTGCAAACATACCATGTCAGATAACCAAATATAAACGTAATCAACGTAGCTCATTGAAGTTTATGGGAGGCTATCTCATCTGCAAAATTAGTCCAGATTAACATGATACATATATACACATAATCATATCAATATACCTACATCATGCATGATAACACTAACTGCACACAATGACCTCATGCATGATAATCCAAACCATGACAATGCATGTATACTAACATGCATCTAACCCATCCATTCCAAGTATTTGAACCATGCTCTCATACCAATATGTGACACGCCACCCCACATTTCTTGCTTTTACAAGCCCTTTGAGTAAATGTGAAGCGGAGAGCCACTATGACATGACCCAACCTCCTATGTCCAGTTAAGGAAGTGGAGTCGACAAACTGAAACTTTATTGACATTCCTCAAGAGCTACAGGACACCCACAAGCTAAAAAATCCCTCCAGGTGCCCAAACCCTGAGATGGATTGGTTTTTTAGTGACTTGGGCCCACAACTACATGTGCAAGCCTACAGGGGTGCGATTATGACCCTACAACCGCATGCACAATCCTACAAGGGTGCGGTTATAAACAAAAATTTATAGTTCAAAGAGTGCAGTCCCAGATTCTAAGCCACCATTTTAGGCTAGCCTCTAGACCACTACCCATAACTTGATGAGACTTACCAGAATTATAAATAACATTAGGACAAAGCCATTCTCACAAAACTTGAAAAAGAACTTGACCTAACTAGGCCTAACCATGACAGTCATTTCATTAAACACATGGTAAACATGTAATCTACATGTCATGAATGCATATCTAAACATAGGGGTCTGAAAGTTACTTGAGCATCATCAAGAAGGTCTAATTCCCTCTCATAATAGCTGCAATAATACTTGTTATCCCATGCATTCATTAACCATCAAATACTTATCAATTCATGAACAAGCCATAGCTAGAGCACATAATAGATCCATGCTTATAACTAGCAAATAACCATAATATTAACCATTGACAGAACAGCCATCAACCACCATATTAACAAGTACAAGTGTTCATAGATTACCATAGGAAAATAACTCTTATTAACTAATACAAAAGCCAACCAAGTCGAGGACTTCCACGTATCGCCCAACCATAGATTGGGAAAAATCAAATCTTTCTTTCAGCTAGTCACCCCCATGCCATATTCCAAGCATGAATGTGGGATCTCAAGACATAAACAACTAGGGATTCTCGGAGATTAAACCACCTCCACCCTCAGGCTACCGCAATCTCACCAAAACTGGTCAAGAGATCACAAAGCCAAAACAAGCACATAAACAACCAGGGCTTCTCAAAGATTAAACCACCTCCACCCCCAGGCTACCACAATCTCGCCAAAAACAGTCAAGAGATCACAAATCCAAAACAAACACATAAACAACCAGGGCTTCTCGGAGATTAAACCACATCCATCCTGAGGCTACTGCAATCCCACCAAAACTGATCAAGGGATTACTAAGCCCAAACAAGCTTGGATGCCTCATAATTTCTTCACCATTACCTTAAGGAATTTTCCTATCTCCACCCACCCGTTGAGGGCTTCCCAGAGATTAAACCACCTTCACCTCCACCTCCAAATTTAGGAATTTTCCTGAGATCACCTCACCCGGTTCCAAAACCTTTTAGCAATCCAAAGCTCAACTGAGGAAATAATCCCATCACACCATGGCTATCCAAGAAATGGAAAGGCAAGTTTGAAACCACTTTCACATCGAGAAAAATCCATGCCAATGACAACAAAATAACGAAATACAAAAATGCATGTATGATTCATTTACAAACCAACTAGGAAATCACACGTGCAACCTGTTACTTGCAAATCCTCCTGCTGAAGTTGCTTGATCCAACCTTCCTTGCTTGTGCTTTGCTTCCCTTGTCCTTTCTTTGCTTTCCTTATCTTTCCTTGCTTTTCTTTCTCCAATGCTAGAGTGCTCCAAGAATGCTCTAAGTGTGGAATAATATGAGAGATTAGATAGAGCTCCAAAACTGGACTAACAAAAAGTTAAACCAAAAAAGTTGTGAACTACTCCTTAGAAGCCTTTTTGTTATTGAGGCCTATATTTTCTTTATTTTCCTCTATTTTCCCTTCAATTTCCTCTCAATGCAAATTTGTGACCCTTCACCTTCCTTTTCTCATATTTTCCTTTATTTTCATAAATAAATGCAAATTAATTCCTCTTTGCTTTTTCAATGCCTTTGCCACTTTCCTTTAGCCATAATAAATAATGATGTACTGGTGTTCCCGGATTTCCTGTTCGGGCTCATCATTATGTTTACTGTGGGCTCAGACGTTTGATACACGTGCTCACTTTCACCGCAGCTACCATGATATCATAGCTGTCCCCACTGGAATCAAAATCTTTAGTCGAATCGCTACCATGTGGGGGGTTTCGATACGATACAAAACACCCATGTTACTTGCTGCAGGGTCACCATGAGGTTTTTCCCAACATTCAACTTGGAATATGTGTCCCATGACCTTGGTCTTATTTTGATTTTATTAACCTTATTACATGCATTTTTTCCCCCGAGGCCGTTACAATGAGTCTTCGTTTATTTGTTCTTGAAGGTTGTTTTATTTTAATTACATCGAAGGTGTTCCTCTATGTACTTTGTCTAGGCATATTTGGGAATTAGATCCTTCAATTTTTGTCCTCCTCCATCGAATTTTTTTTACCATGTGTCTGGATCTCATGACTTCTAGATTTCATCCTCGAGCTCCCATTTTAGTCTTCTATTTCGTCTGTTGTCTCGGGTTGTCCTAGGAAAAACACAACCCTGATTTGAATAGAACAAGTAGAGGGAGTCCTCTATCATGGCAGGGTCACTACCTAAGATATTTCCAAAAGTTTGGCATTCTTTTTTGTGGCCATGGGACTCTTCTATTTTAGAACCATTGCTAATAGGTCCCGTATTCGAGCCCCTTGCAATGCAAGTGCAAACCATGTGAAATGGGCACACCCTTTTGTTGCTACTGTTGTGAAGAATGCATAGAAGGTCGCGAAAGCACAAAACACCATTGTCGGTAACCCTTCCCCCCCACAGGGTTTCGGTTCCTCTGACATTCAAGAAAAAATGGTATCTGCCAAGAAGCCATTGTCGTTGCTTCAACAAGTATCCATAACAATTGTTTGTTGGATGGTAGGGATTAGTGTCATACTCCTTCCAGTCATCAAACTAAGGAGAGTCTTCCTTATGGGTTTTAAACATTGTCAACAATGAAAGGTGCACTACTTTTGCAGGTAATCGCTTAGTACATTCTTCTGGTTTTATGTCATACATTGATCTCTTTACCTTGAAATCCCAATTCACATTTTTAGCTGGCTCTATGGAAAGTATACGTAAATTAGTAGCTACAGGTGATTTTGTTGTTCTTTGAATGAAGCATGCACATCCAACGATAGGATCTACAAGGTACGTATTTGTGCGGATGGAGAAGCCATTGGATTTATAATGTCATGACTATTGTGGTGAGAATGACATGTCTGAAGTTGGATATTTGAAAAGCAACAGAGGCCGCAATTAAAGAAAACTAGAAATTCGACGCACACAACCATTTCAAAATAAAAAACAACAAAACTATGCTAAAAGTGGTAAAAGGATGGACGTGCACACCGGGGTCACTGTACTATTGATTTTTCAAATCTCCATTAGTCAATATTCCAAGGTGAGAGTATATAAAAGTGTACTCTAAATTCCCTAAAGTCAACATAGAGGAAATTCTCGGAAGTTTAAGGCATATCCAACCTTCAACATTCGTCATAGTTAGAATTTGAAATTTAACTCTACCCATCAAATTCATCGCAATATCATGCTCAATGAGATGTTTTTCATGTTCCATTTTCCTAACTACAATTTTTCTTTGTTTATGATGGTGTTACCCTACCCATATCTAATATTGGAGGCTCTTTTATATTCTCATCCTCCTCACTGTTCTATCAAGAGAGTTTGCCTTTACTTTCTTAATGGCCTTCTTTGTGAGTGTTGAGATCTTCTAATCATTGTGCGTTTGGTTCTTTCAATCCTTGTTGTTGTCCTAAATGAGTTGTCAATTCATCATGATATTATTTTCCTTTGTCTAAATTTATAGGTCTTACTTTGACCAAGTAGTTGGCAATTCTATTGGGTATGAAATTGCAAATTAACGAATGTGTAATGAATCATAATAAACATACTAAATGAGTAGAGTTCACAACGTGTCCTCTGAATAATTGGTTTTACTATATACAATTGTCATAAGGTCAAGGTGGCCAAGAATAGGGCTTTCTAAATGGAAATGTAGTACAAAAACCAAAACCCTAAGTTGACTTATTGTTTTCAAACAATATAGACGTGGAAACAAAGAGCACTTATGCATCAAAAGTTAATAATAAACTATTAGGTTCTGAGTTGGTTTAGTGCTTTTGTTCCATGCATTAGGTCACTATCTGTAAGCAATGTCGACAAGTCTATGTGAGTTAACATCCACAAAATGTGAAAAAGTCCCCATGGATTGTCTTTAAACAAAGTGAAACAATTTTTTTTTCCTATTTGACTTTTCCAATAGCTTGTTTGATTATAGAATGGAATTTCAATTACTTGCATAACAAAAGATACAATGCAAGCTCAGTTACTTGCATAACAAATGATAACATGCAAGCTCGGTTACTTGCACTATAGAAAGACAAGAGTGAGTAAAAACAATTGCATTCAAATAAATTTTTTATATTAAAAGTGGTGCCATTATTCTTATCTAATGGTGTTTAAATGAAAATGTTGTACTAATTTTATCACTTGTTTCTATATGTAGATAGATGACTCAAAGTAGTTGAAAGTTGGGAAAGTGCTTGTAATAAAGTCCCTATACAAAATTGATAAAAGTTCTTGAGATAAAAATTGTGTATTTTTCTTCCTACCAAACACCATGAGGAAAGCACATATCAATACTAGTGTCATCATCATTTATGTTAGCATCTTATTACTGAGTTCCTCCCACTCTACTCTCCTTGGGTATATGCATTTAATTGTAAATCAAAACGTTGAAGTTTTCAAAGTACCATAGTTGGCAATCAAGATGATTTTAGTGGTCATTGCCTAAGACACATTGTGCAACTTGGGGAATGAGTCATTGGGCTCTAGGACGTCTACGAAGATCGATCTCGGACTCTAGCGGAAAATTTGGGATTGGCAGCACTGTGTGGCAGACAAAACATAGATAGACAAGTGCAAGGTCTCTCAACACTTTGTGCTCATGCATAGGGTGTGAGTAGTGAGCTTGCCTTGTGGCATTTGCAATTGGAGAGTTTCACAAGCATGCATTCAGCAATGGGCTCTATTTGTGGCAAGATGATCTTCCCAAATCTTATATTTCTTCAATGTACCTTTGCACCTTTAGGGGCAATTGCTAGTTATTTCTTTACTAAGTTTGAAATAAAGATATTTTGTGCATCTTAGAACTGTATTGTCATGATAGAGTTGGTCATTCACCATATGACTATAAAGCCACCTTTTTTTACTTAAGACAAGCTATTATGTGTTGTTTTCAGCGGATCTCAAAGTATAAGGCCTCTTTTTATTATTTCATAGCAAGGTGTTATGTATTTTTTTCAAGGGCTCAACAAGTATAAATAGAAAACAAAAAATGTAGTTAGGAGTTGTTAGTTTGGATTCTTTAATGGATTTTAATTAGTTTAAGATATTTATATATTTATTAATTTTTTTTTCATTTTTTTATTACACCATTTTGTATTTATAATATATTATATATTTATATATATATACATTTTTATTATTTTATAGTGTTAATATTAGTTTTTAATTGAATTATGATAAATGTTGTATGGTGGGAGTTTGTTTATCTATTAAATGATGTTTATGATATTTATTTAAGTAAAATGTTTAAGGGTTAATTTTTTTTAATTTTTTTAATTTAATGTAGCAATTATATATTGCTTAATTAATAATTAAAAAAATATAGGTTAATTATTATATATAATTTTTTTTGTTTTTGTTTTAGTTGGAGATTATTGGAATTTATAATTCAAATTGATTGATCAAAACTTTGACCTTGAAACTTGATCTTTAAAGCTTTTGGCTTCTTTAAGACTATTTAAATCATCAAGATTTTGAAAAAAAGAAAAATGAGGTTGAACTTTTTTTGAAAAAAAGAAAGAGGGAAAAAAGCTTTTGGCTTTTTTAAGATTATTTAAATCATCAAAATTTTGAAAAAAGAAAAATGAGGTTGAACTTTATTTGAGAAAAAGAAAGAGGAAAAAAGAGAGGAAAAAATAATGAATTAAAAAGATTTAAGTTTATTTACTTATCAATTTATTCCAAAAAGTATATCTTATTTATTAAATAAAGTAGTCAAATTGTTAAATGCTCTTATCTTTTATAATTATTGATGATACCACCTCTTTGTTTTATATATAAAAGAACGAAAGAAAGAACACAACAAAAAAGTGTGATATAACTATTAATTTAATTTTTTTTAAAAGCAACATTAAATGCATCTAGTAATTTCTGAAGGTAGTTTCCAAAAATTATATATGAAAGAACGAAAAAAATAGCACAACAAAAAAGTGTGATATAACTATTAATTTAATTTTTTTAAAAGCAACATTAAATGCATCTAGTAATTTCTGAAGGTAGTTTCCAAAAATTTCATATCTTAATCCGTTATGGATTAATAATTTTAATAGCTTTATATATATAAAGCAAAGAAGTTGATTGATTGACTCGAAGTTTATTATATCAGCAAAAGCCAAGAAAATTTATAGCTTCATATATATAAACAAGAAAAATTGCTTGATTGTCTAAGTTTATTATATCAACAAGAGCCAAGAAAATTTATCAACCAAAAATAATGCAAAATCATAGCCAAAAATAGAGCCAATGTAGAAAGTCTAACATAAGAGCAAATTACACAGATATGAGTAGAAGATCATGGAAATCAACAACGCTGACAGTTAACCATCTATTATTGATTACTTGTTTTTGAAAAGAAAAAAAAGGAGATCACGGTCCTATAAGGCGCTTTGAGTTACATGTCGGGGCCATGGAATTCCCAAGATATGATCATTCAAAATTATTTACCACTACCACAAAGAGCTTTCTTCCTTTTTGTTAGTATATCATCTAAAAGCTCGAAAACATCCATACAACCAAATAAGCTCTTCAATTATCATTCAACTGGTGCTTACTCTTAGTCTTCAACTGGTAAAAGAGAACAAATGCACATTTTAGACCTTTTTAAAGTACCTCTGACTGAAGGCCTTAATAGGTACTTTGAACTATAAATTCCAATAATTTATTACTGCCCACAGAAGCCAATGTTTTTGTCATCTCCATATATGATTTTTTGCATCTTATGTTTGTGTTAGATATTACCTGAGTTTACAAATCTATAAAACCTGAAGGGGCACCCTGCAGTACAGTGAACTTTCACAAATACTATATTCACAGCCATTTAGGATAAATGAACTCCAACATCAGCCTTGATATTAGAAGCAGCATTAAAGAGGATTTTCTCAACAACGTTGAAATTTATGGATAAATTATAGATACTATATTCACAGCCATTCAGGATAAATGAATTCCAACATCAGCCTTCATAGTAGAAGCAGCATTAAAGAGGATTTTCTCAACAACATTGAAATTTATGGATAAATCATATATACTACACTCACAGCCATTTAGGATAAATGAACTCCAACATCAGCCTTCATAGTAGAAGCAGCATTAAAGAGGATTGTCTCAACAACATTGAAATTTATGGATAAATCATATATACTATATTCACAGCCATTTAGGGTAAATGAATTCCAACATCAGCCTTCATAGTGGAAGCAGCAATAAAGAGGATTTTCTCAACAACATTGAAATTTATGAATAAATCATATATACTATCTTTACAGCCATTTAGGATAAATGAACTTCAACATCAGCCTTCATAGTAGAAGCAGCATTAAAGAGGATTTTCTAAACAACCTTGAAATTTTTGGATAAATCATATACTCTGATGGCACAATCACCTAATAAATTCAAGGATAAAAAACAGCTTGGAATATAGATAAAACACAAGTAGTATTTACCCGAAGAAGGCAAATTGTCATATATCCAAATGACAAATAGGTCACCAAAATCTAACCTTCAAATGTGTTTCGCCACTGGTATTGCAATTTAATCTTGCAGTTGTATACAACAATGCAATTCAAGAACCATTTGAAACCGTTATACTAGTGTACACGCCCATATGTCTAGTACCAGAAATGCACTCTCTCATTTATCTCCACCGTCGAGTAGCAGCAAGAGATGCAAATATGTTATACAAAGCTTTTGGCCACTGTACAGAACATACAGAGTAGAAATGTTACAATCCAGAATGGCATTCATATTTAATCAAGAAAGGTCCCGCACTGACAAAAAATTATAGACTTTCTAAAGTTGTAACCCAAAAAAACCCTTCCAAACTAATATACAGAATACATTCTTCAAATACTATGGTGAAAAACTACAAAATTAGCAAATACAAGTCTGCACACAAAAACAGAATTCAAAAGTTTGCTTTCAATATCCCTCATTTAAGGTTTACCACTGATGCGATATAACAGTGATGGATAACAGCAATAATAGGACCCATAATAAGATAATCTCCAAAGGAAAATTGATCTAAAGGGATTGCAGTCTCTATTGTGAGTGCACACAATGATTCCATTGATAGCTGATCTTGTGACAACCTTTTGCAAGCCAGCATTTAGTTTATTTGCCATACAGTAGCATCCGGATAGTGCTTAGCAGAGCTGTCTAGCAAGTAACAGACTAAATAGGTTAAAGTACATTTGATAAGGGGCTAATTAGTGAGAAAATCTAAACAACTGGATCAGGTGGCCCAATTCCAATGAAAACATGAAGTTTATCTATAGATATCTTTCACTTGTATATGAATACTTGAAGTGTTCAAGCATACCAAAAAGGAGGTTAGAACACCAATTTGACCTAAAAGGGTACAACATACGGCATAGACTGAGGCAGATCACCATGATTCAAGACCATTTCTCAATAATCATTCCTTCACTCTATTTTCCAACACTGTCCCCTCCATTACTGTAGTTAAGTTCTTTGTTCATCGATCACAACCCAGCCATCAAGTATATTACCTTATCATCGTTATGCTCATGTAACCATTGTAAAATATAACTCTTCGCTCTGCTCCAGCAAGGGATAACCTTAACTTCACTCGAAGCAGAAATTATCCTTTACCAGAGCAGAGCAAAGCGTTATGCCTTACCAGAGCAGGGAAAAGCATTATGCCTTCTAGCAAAGGTAAGACCATTCAAGCAGGACCCTAGATGAGGGGCTCCGAGTTTAATCTACAGTTTTTCAAAAAAGACCCTCATCTGCATAATCTACAGGGACTTATTTGCTTTTATTTGTATACCAAAGGATGAATCAAATGACTTCAATAAAGAATGTTGCAAGCAGTAAAGCTCTTTATTGGAACCATAACTGCACAAGTTCAGTTAAATGTACTTAATAAGCTCTATGGTAAGGTGGTTGATGACAGTCTTTAAACATTGCTAATCTAAGCTCTACTCTAAAACTGAATTATAGTATTTGTCTGTTGTGATTTAAATGGAGAGTGTGTATCTCTATATATTAAATTTCAATGGTCTACATGGATATTAGCACAAATTGTTTCTATGATGTGAGTGAACCCCACAAGCATGAATACAACCTCACAACTAAAAAACAATGAATGCAAACATGAAAATCACAAAAAATAAATAAATGATAGTCCCGTCTCACGGAACAAAAAACCGGTTATAATTAATGCTGCTACACAATATATTTCCTATTTACTCAAAAACTATATAATCATCATATAAATAAAAAGCAAGGATATTGATAGAGATTCATGCACATACCTTTGGACGTTCCTTGGACCAGAACTATATGCATGGATGAATGGTTAGGAGGAAGCTGCAAACGCAATGGGTACAATTTTCCAGTCAAAGGATGATTTGTACAGACAATGATGTCATGAAGACCAGTTTCTTCCTCCAATTTTTTGGTTAGCTCTTGTAAGTTATTTCCCTTAAACAGGAATGAAGGCCACTCATAACCATCCTTAACGTCACCCTTATCATCACTGATTGCATAGTAGATAATTCGACCATCAGGCTTGGGCGGTGATTCTGGCAGAGGTGGAGAAGACTGCAACCACGCAAACCCTGAAGCAACTTCAGATTGTGGCTTTGAAAGCATAATAAATTCGTAATCTATTTCTTTGTCCACGCTATTAAAACGAAAAAAGGAAATGATATGCCTTCAGGGAAGTAGAAAACTATAAGTAAAATACAACTTAGAAATTACCTCCAAGTCAACAGGAGGAGGTCGACTAGGAGAGGGTGGAACAAATATTTCCATCACATCAACTTCCCAAAGTACCCAATCTTGAGTAGCTGTTCTGTGTGGGATGTCATGGGTTACTCTGTTCCTCCATGGGGGAGGGCCACCATTTGCACGCAAATAATTCCCATATCGGGTTTTAAGTTTAACATGAAAGCCATCCCTGATGGGTTCCCACTCAGTAGATGAATCCAACTTTGGTGGTACAGTCTGCAGGACCTTCTTCCCTGTCATCCCCAGAAGAAATGCTATCTCTGTTGCTGTCAAGTATTTGTTATAGCAGCTTTTCAATCTTATCACAGAATCACCTTCAATAAATTCCACTTTCCATCTTGCATTTGGTCTTGCACCATCTCTATCCTGAGTAACTGTCTCCTCATCCTCATCCGCCCAAAGATATTTGTCATGATGGCTTCTTAGTCGTACTGACATTGCCTTCTCAAAAAATTCCATGACTACTCACTAACCAGCAGTTTAGATTCTGTAACAGGAAAAAATGAATTAAATAGTAATCTGAAGCCAACTACTGCCACCAGACTAGTGTAAAAATCAGCAGACAACAGGATTCAGAATAGAACATGGTTTACGAAACTATGGATAGATAGAAACAAAAAAACCTGACTCCTGAAGAATTCAGATTCCAGAAAGAAGTAAAACAATTTCACAAAAATTTGAGGAAAATTATACAAGATTTAAAATGCGAACACATACAGTTAAAGTTTCAGACCCTCCAATCCTATCAAAACATTCTTTGTGAAACAGGGTGCTTTGCCTCCAGACTCAACCCACGGTTTCACCCTCTGTTCAGAATGACACTGATTATCTTAATAATGTATTGGGACAAGTTCCCACCAGTGAAGAAATCAAAGCTGTAATACCAACATATATTAGTGGAAAATCTCCAGGGCCAAATGGTTTCCAATTAACTTTTATAGGATTAATTTAGATAAAGTAATTCATGTCCTCAAAATATGATTCTTAAAGTGGAAAAGACAGTATTTCTTAACCCAGCAATTGAACTTTCATAGTTATAGTTCCTAAAGGAGACGTGACTGGTAGACTGGACAACTGGAGTGCTATTTTGCTCTGCAATGTCAGCTATGAGATCATATTAAAAATCCTTGCCAACAGGCTCACAAAATGCTTGAATACAGTGGTAAAAAAAATATGAAATTGCTTGAGTCAGGGAGGAATATCCTGGACAAGTAAACAGTGGCTGTAAAAGTCCTCTACTCAACCAAGCACAATCATATCTCGTTAATTTTTAAACTTGCATGGATATTCCACTGGAACAGTTCGTTACAACACCTCTTGCAATATTTTGAAATCTCTTATTGTATTGTGTTTTACTTAGATTACAGATTTAATGTTATTAGCTTAATGTGTTAAACACTAAATAGATCGAAACTGAAATGATAGAGACGAGCAAATAACACAATGTACCTTGGTGAACCCTATAAGAGAAAAACCCAGCTAGAAGGAGAGGCTTATGCTCTGATCTTTTCTTCTCAATTATGAAATGCAAATACAAAGAAAGGGGCACTCACAATGGAGTTGCCATGGACATTGTGGCTAGCATGGTTGCTATGAAATCTTCTACTTCCTTTGTTCTACTTCAATATCCTATTATGAATGCTCTGCTCTCTTATGGAACAATACTTAATACAATAAGAATGAAACCCCTTCCTATGCTAGTGGCCCAATATTTAACATGGCCTAAAAATAATCTAGGGATAGGTTTAGGGTTTTTGCATGCTTCAACCCCCCATCAAAGTTAGGATTTTTGATCCTCTGGAATCTTCTTGAAAGTTGACATTTGACTAGCTGCACATGTGTGAGTAATGTGAGATGATGTGGCATCCCCTTAGTATCATGGTGGTCAAGGGGGCAGTGTACCTTGGGAGAGGTGTAACTTCCATTTCCAAACTCCAATTGAGGTGATATCCACACCATTATAGAGCTTTTAAAGTGTAGAATAGTGTTGAGAAGCTGTGAACTTATTTTGCAAAGTTTTGACTCCAAAAAAGATCATTTGGGACCTTACACAAGCTCTGGAAGGTTCAAGACCCCAAATCACCAAAGGAGAACCTACACCTAAAGCGAGCCTACAAGCCAATCACTTCAATTTCTGCCTAAAAAGTACCAAAAAAGACAAAAGATTATATAATGATCCATTCTAGATCACCCCTCTTTTGTAAGGTTCCTATGGAAAAGACATGATAGGCTCGGAGAGGATTTGAGTGGTAGAACCTCCTTTTGGTGGTGGCTTTGTTGAAAATGATGAATGCGACTCACATTAATGTAGTAATCTCAGGAATTTTTGTTGCAACAAGAGGAATAGGCTAAGTATGTTCTTTATCCTGGCTTCTACATTCTTGCCGCGTATCCAATTTTCTCCTCTGGCTCGGAAACTTTAAAATTTTAATTGTATAAGCTCCTCTAGTTTTCTGATTACTTACAAGTTACAGCACGGTACTACTCAATTTTCTCGGATAAACCTTCCCAGGCATGTTTGAGTGCCTTTAATGACCTCCAAATGTCTGACAAATTTCCCAAAGAAAAAGGCAGGATAACGATACGAAAGGGCAAATGGTCATTTACGTGTATATAAAAGATGCCCCTGAAAAATATTACAAATAGAATAATCGTAGGATTTACAATGAACCTTGTAAACCATTTTTATGGCGCAAAGACTTTCCAAAATGTTCAGCAATAGTCATCCGTTGAATCCCTTGCTAGCCATCTAAAGCACGTGTGATACAAACCCCATGTCAACGACAACCAGGTTAACTAAGAACAGGAACTTATATCAAATAGGAAACTGTTTTCAGTATCATTCTCCTTAGATTCATTTCCAAGTTTCTCTTTACAAAGAAATTTCAATTTCATAGCTTTTTATATAGATGTATGGGTTTAAAAACATGCCTTCATGACATTAGGGTTTTGATCAAAAACCCTTCCCAATTAAAAAAATCACCCCAAAAGAAGAAGAGGAACGAATCCAACCAACACTATCAGGTCACCCTTCTCAGACAAACAAGAAAAAAAATAACAACAGTGTGAAACTCTTCCATTATCGGTTGATCCAGAAAATCCAGGAGCTGGGTTTAATCGATATTTTCTGTATATTTTCCCTGGTAAAATTCAAAAGTGGGAGACGCTAATTTCCCAGCTAAGTAATCCCCAGAACATGTCCAGTACCAACACACATAAATCAATGAATTCACTACATCTACCTTTTTTTCCAGTGGAATGCACTTACCTGTTGAAGAATTCAAAGAGGAATGACGCAAAGCAGAAGATCCCCAATATGTTTGCAGCACAGAAGAAGATGAAACTCGATACCAATAAATTCAGATAAAATAAAATAATGGGTATGTGTAGTATTTATATCGAAGAAGCTACCAATCGATTTATATCGAGGAAGCTACTAATCGATCAAGTGGCCAAACGATCGAGCAGACAACGTGTACGCGTAAGTCCCGTGTCGAGTACCATTACACGCAAAGAGAAGATGAAGCTAAAGAGACATTGTCAGTTTGAATTGTCCACGTGACAATGAGGATAAAAATTGTCCAAACTGGATACTTTTTTGGGGTAGAATATCCTGCACAGGTCAATATTTTAAGACATACCTTCACTATTGAAGATTTTGAAAGCCTGTGAAACTACTTAAAATAGCGTATCCAATGCCTATTGAAAGGGCTTGCTTACCTCTACAATTTTTTGTTAATGTGGCATGTTCTTCCACGTTTGGAATCTTCGAATTGAAGTTATCCGCTCTCTCATCAAAAGATTAGCTGCACAAGGCCGGCTATGCCGGTTAGGTCGATTGAGACTTTAGAATCAATGCCTGGATGATAAGTTCCTCACTTGGGTTTCGTGGAAAGAGAAAGTTTTCCACTTGCTGTTTTTGTCATTTGGGAAATTGAAAGATAGTTACAGGAGAATTCTTCTCCAAAGGGTTGTTTTAAAGGACAATGACAGATAGGAAATGGCAGCTTTTAAGCAAATGATTAGGCCCACCACACTCAGCACAATTATTTTCCCACCATCAGTTTTGGAAAGGAAATTACTGCTTTGAAAAGTTGTCAACCTAATTATGGGGAGTTATTATGTTAAACAATGGAATTTATGTTTGGCTTATCAATGCTTAAAAATGAAACATAAGATAAGATGGCAATGTCATAATAAGTTTGTACAAATATTTGGAATTATGAAAGACAAGATTAAAATTATAATTTTTTTTTTTTTTTTATAGGCTTTAGTGTCTTTATCCAAAGCATTTTTGTATTTATATAGCTATTTATAATATTATTATTTATATTAAATATATCTAATACATTTTAAATTAATTAATATATATATATATATATATATATAAGAATTTAAAATTTAAATATATTTTAATTAGGATTGTTTATGCTATTTTATATTAAATAAATGAAAAATGCAAAGAAATATGAGAAGAAATATTTTTATTAGAAATTATTAAAAATAACACAATTTTATTTGAAAATAAAAAAGATGATGTAAATATTATTAAAAACACACATTTTATTGAATATAAAAGATTATCTAATATTTTAATTTAAAAAAAAAAAAATTAAAAGTCAAAAAGATTATCTAAATTTTTTTAATAAGAAAAATATAGATGATAATTGTTTTTGGTCAAATTGTTCTTCTCCCATTTAATTTGTGATATTTCATATTTATGATTTATTAATTTAGTGACTAAAAACTAATATATATATCATTAATATAATTGGAACGAAAATTATTTAAAATTTTCTTATAGATGATAAAAATTTTGGCCAAATTGCCTTTCTCCCACTTAATTTGTGATATTTCATATTTATTAATTTAGTAAGTAAAAACTAACATATATATCCTTAATATAATTAGAACCATAAGTGTGCTAGTGATTATTATAGTAAAAGACATATCATAACCTAGTAAGGAAAGACATGTTCATCCAAGTTGAATGTAAAGCCATATATATTATTATGAATTATGAGGTGATTTTTTTTGTTAATATTATTTTTAATTTATAAATATGTATTTTATTAGATTATATTATTATATATATCATATATATATATTATATATATATATATATATAATATATATACTTATATATTTTAGTTAAGAGATTTATAAGGTAGAGTTTATATGGATCTCTTGGATTGGATGCACTTAATTATATTATATATATACTTTCAAGGAAAATTTTGTGGGTAAACTTAAGAGATGTTGTTTTACATTAGTGGTTGTTATCTTTAATAAACTCATTAATGTATGATAGTGTGTTTGATTTAATGAAATTAAAATCAAGCACATGATGTCATGGAACTAGCCAAATGTCAAAAAGCATTACTGATAATAAGTTGAGAAAACTATTGCATTGGAATGATGCTACAAGGTTGGCAGTAGCTTTATAATCTATGTAATTGCTTTCCAATGGAGCCAAAAAAATTCTTGACGACAAGAGCTTAGCATGGAGTAGGATAGAACTAGAGTCTCACAAAGTGTGTAGATATTTGATATAGAATGCAACTGCTCAAGATTTCAAACTAAAAACCAAGATACACAATTCTACTCTACTAATCTGCATAATGTAAATCACAATTTAGAATAACATGCATAGACATGCAGCAAGAAAATCACAAATACAATGATTACTAGGGGAACCCAACTGGGAAAAACCCCTCAAGCCTCTTTGCATTAATTAGTTGAATAGAGAAACTATTACAATTTCTTGCTTCAATTCTGAGCACAACATGCAAAAGAATAAATGTTCTCTCTGTTGAATGAACAACTCTGGCCAACACTTAGCCAAATATCAAATCACCTAACCTCTTATTTCCTTGCGCAAATCCTAAGAAAATTAGCCTCTATTATTTATGAATTTCCTCCAAATTGATTGCACAATTCCCAAGGATTAATCATTGATTGCATGCAACACTTGTACACTCAAAACTAGTCTACAATTGATGTTACGCTGCCATATCATCTCCACTTCAACCGAGGAATTCGAATATCTTGCATGCATCAGCTATTTTGGGTTAATTGATTAGTTAACTAACACATCTCTGAGTTACATTGTTGTCTCACAACACAATTGACTCTATCAATAGTTAGAGGCCAGTTAACTAAATACAAGTGAAAAAAAAATGAACTAGATTGTTAAAATTTAGCAATCACACGTGCATAATTGAACTCCAAGCCCTCTAACTCAAATTTACTGAGATAACTAAGTGACAAGAGTCATGTCACTCTAGTTAATTACCTCCAAGTTGCCCTGCTAATGTGGAAATTCGATTTACTCAATTTGGCTAAGGCTAAAGTCAAATTGAGCCTTTCTTGCTACATTTTTTCAACAAAGTGCACTATCGTGCTAATGAATAACAATGGTTGGGAATGATGTTGAGTTTCATAATCAAATGCATGAGAAGTTGAACACGCTCCTAGATCGGTTGTCGACAATGATTTAAGGATTGATGCAAGTAGTGATGAGGAGGATCGACATGGAAGAACAGGGGATGCAAACCAATGTGTAATTAATGGAAACAAAGCATATTTTGTTGGAAGGGAAATTTAAAAAAATGGAGCTAGAATTTAAGACAAAATTGGGCCCTAATTTGGAGATACGGTGGACTGCACTGGAAGATAAACTTTTTAACGAGAATCATGATAACTTCACAGACATTGAGTCTAACAAGGAGCCAGAGAGAAAACTGATCAAATGTACATTGGATTGGGAGCATGAGAATGAAGATCATGTCCCTGACCAATTACTTGAAGCTCTAGCAGAGGGACCTTCTAATGTGACCCCAATAGTAGTACTCTGGGTTCTCTTTCATGGCATCTCCCCTCCTTTACTCCCTAGAAGGAGTTTGTTAAGTTCTAGCTTTAGTTATGCTCTATAAATTTGAATTGATTCTACGAGTCGTTTTTAGAGTCTATAATAAGCCTATGTATCAAAAAAAAGTCATAATCATAGGTTGTCTACATTTTAGATTGCAAAATACAACCCTTTTGAAAAATAATCTAAATTTTGTAACAAAACTAATCATTTTATAATATAATTTATCTAACTATTACTTTAAAAAAAACAATTGACAATACTCCTTTAATATATATAAACCAATGAAATGAAATTAAATTTTTTTCAAAACCTTTTAAATGAAATAGAAAACAATATTGAAAAGCAACTCTAAAATGTAAAAAATTGAAAAAATAAATGCACCATTAAAAACATTTGTACCTTTATACCTTTAGAGAAGAATCATATTCAACGCTTATAAATAAAAGGTTAAAATGAATATACTATAGTTGCATATAATGGTATCTTATAATGCATTGAATAACTAGAATTTGAAGGTAATTTAAAAATCTGATACATTAATTATTTTATATTTATAAATCATGTTAATTTATATAAGTATAAAAAAATATATTAAAAAACCATTTTTAGAAGAAATTTTAACAAATCATAAATCTTATTTAAATATTAAAAAAATAGGCTTAATCTCATTTCTAGATAAAATGATTTTTTCCCAAAGTATTTTTTTGGTAAATTATAATTAAAATATGGCAAAGATTTTTGAAATTTTAGTTTAAATTGTTTAATCTGTAGAATTCGAGTGCTGCAAGAGGGTTTTTCATGGTGTTGAATCTATTTATGCATTCAAAAATATATTATCTTGCTTGAGATTTTATTGTCGGATTCTGGTGAAAAGGTTATTTCGTCTATAAGTTAAGTTATGTAAATGTAAAAAAATAATGTAAATATTAAAATAATATAAATATGTAAATAATGTTTAGTTATTAAATGTTTTAAAGTAAACAAAGATGAATAATTTTGTTCAAATTGGCTCTCTCCATTTCAAAGTAAAAGATTTGATATCTTGATTTATCTTAGTTAGCTTAGTTGAATATAAAATACATATTTATGTTTTCTTAAATTTTATGGGATAATTAATGCAGGTAGGTATTGTTGTCTTGTTTTTAATTAGTTGATGGTTTGTTTTGTTTTAAATTTGATAATTATATTAAAGGAGTTGTTATAATTCGATTTTTTGGAGATCGGTGACGGATCGGCGGAGAATGAGGTAATTCTTGTTTTAGCAGTTAAAATGGTTTTTTATTTGCATATTTGGATTCAGCACCCTGAAAAACCCTGACCCTTTATTGTGCAGAAACTAGCTATCAAACTTGCGAATTCCAATAATTGCTGCCGGTTGACGAAAAAACCCGCCGAAAGGATTTCAAAAAGTTCATTTAGACAACTGCTATATAAACAAGAAGTTTAGAGAGGTCGATCACTTGGAAACTCAATCACATTTAGAAATTTAGTCATTTTAAAGAGGTAGAAGCTAAAAGGTTGCCAAGAGAGGCAAGATTCAAAATACATATGTTGTAAATCGGGCCTTCAATACCTTGAAGAGACTAAGCAGATAATTGAAACATAAAAATACTAGCTGAAAGGAATTATATGAATCAATGGCTTCTATAAGTATAGGTACCTCATTGTTTCCCGGAGAGCAGCCAGAGTTTGGACGAAAGCCTATATGCTTTTCAATGCACCCCAACCAACGATTCAGCACTGACATTTGACATTGCATGTGATCCAAGGAGAGGAGAATATCCTTGTGGATTTCATGTTTGTGTAATAGTACTTTGCCAAGTAGAAACTTCATGTACTAATATATGTTTATCATGTACATATATTGGTTATACCAACCACATGCATGCTCGACATCAGGAACCCAATTTGCTACATCTGCAAGAACTTCCATGTCTGAGAGAATGTGCCGTTGATTATAAATATCCCATTTTTCTTGAGCAATCTTTGCTTGGATTGGTTGGGGAGTGAGCTCCCGAAACTATAACCTGTACTCTCTACTTGAACTTGCTCTCTAGTACACCCATGTTCCCCATGTTCTTGATAGTAGACATCCCCATGGTGAACATGAGTGTGCTGATGAGGCATGTCTTTAGCACAAAAATTTCCAAGGAGAAACAAAAATTCTTTCAAGGGTAGGATAGAAAAGAGAAGAGAAGAGAGGTTGATGTGCCATATTGGTCTTCTGAGTGGCCCTGCTCAATGGGGGAGGCTAGAAGGAGTGCCCAAAGAAACACAACACCCTAGATGCCAGAGAGTAATGAGAAACTGAGCCTTCCAGAGCAATGCCATCACCTGAGAAATAAAGATAATATATAAAGATAACCTTAATGCCAAGAGAAGAAATAAAGGTAGTGAACCTTAATAGAAGGGCACTGAAGCAAAATATAGGAGTCAACTCCGACATAGATAACCAACTAACAAAAAAACCTGTTGAGCAACACTTTCCCAAGGTGCTCCTTGAAAAAAAAAAAAAAACAAAACAAAAACAAAAAACAAAACAAAACAAAACTGCCAATAGTTGGAGATGGAAGAGGCTTAAGTAATAGAGGAAACAAGTTCAAGATAGTTTCCCTAGCTTAGAACCTCGAGATTAAGGCTTAAACAGATAGAGACCTAAAATAGGAAGTCTTCTGCTTTCCTCTGTCGAAAAAACTGACAATTTTGAGAATGGCTAAATATAGTACCCTTGCCATGAACATAGGACCGGAAATGCTGCCTCATTCCTCATGTCTGCAATATAGCCTCCGACTAAGAACTATAGGACCAAAGGTAATCTTGTAGAGTGTTGATTGAATTGCGATTTGATGCGAATGAACTCCATAGAAAAGTCAAATAGAACCTCCATAATGAGCCACAACAATGACCTAATCATGTAGGGTGGCTAGGTCTGGATAATAGGTGCAAGGATTTGTTGACAATTGTTGGAGACCATCAATAATTTATGATCAGGGTGAACTAAGACATGTACTAGACACCAAATGGTGGAGTGGGGATTTCCCCTGTGCTGTTTGTAGATGTCATAAGCAAAGCCATTATGGGGGCCAACTACTGCATCCCCTGGCCATGTGACCTGGTTAGACAACAAACTCCCCCCACCGCCCCCCCACCCCAACCTTTTCTCAATTCTAACACCCCACCTAAGGAATAATAAATGTGTTATAGGTAAAGCTTTATTTATTAGTGATTATTGTGTCAAGAAGCATATACTACAATCCAATATTAAATTCAATGTCATAAATATAATTCATATAAGGATGATTATATATATGTAAATTTAAATTATAAAGTAAATTTTCGTTTTTGCTAATATTATTTATATCCAATAAATGATGATGTTTGTTGTCGTAAAAAAATACTTATACATATAGCTCTAATGATTCGACTTTTGTCAAAGAGGTTATAAGGTAGAACTCAATTGGATCACCTAGAGTTAAGTGTAAGCATACAAGTTATATGCATGGATGATTTTCCATGAAAATATGTCTGTTTTTATAGGAAAACCTTATGGGAAAACTTAAGGAATGTTACCTCGTATTGGTGGATATCATCTTTAATAAACCCATTATGTAAGTTAGTGTGCTTGACCTAAGTGAATTGTAATCAAGTACTTGTTGGCATGGAACTTACCAAATGGGCAATAACATTGGTGACAATCAGTAGAGAAAATTCCTTGAAAAATGTGTGTGTAAACAAAACAAATCGAATCAAATCAAATAACTTTTCTAAAACTTTTTAAAGAAAATAAAGAACAATCAAGATCCACCATATAAAAAATGGATCAAATTTCTTGTGATAAAAATTTCTTTTAGAATGGAAAAACTTGATGGAAAGAATGCACTATTAAAAGAATTTGCACATTAAAAAAATATATGTTGATTGCATATAAAATGGTATCTTATAATGTATCTAAATAATTAGAAATTGAAGTGAGAAGGTCACATTATAATCTGAATAAAAGTTTTAACAATATACCAAGAGCACAAGATGAAATAAAAATAATGAAGGTGAGGATAAATGGCAATAAGGACACACACATTCCGTTATTGGTTCATAAAAAGATTATTTACAATCAATTGTTGTATAAATAGATATAAATGTAATTAATTTAAATTTTATATTTATTTCCCCAATGGAGGTACCATTCTTGAGATTTAGCACAGATTGGGGTGGTATGTCGCCCCTATGATCTCACAATTGAGATTTGTTTATGATGGAGTGGCAGATTTCCTTCATGCATGCTAGTGTGATATGGGAGGCCTGCATGGGTTGGCATTTACTCCCATGCATGTGACTCTTTTCTTTGATCAATAGCATGGTGAAGGTCGGTGAACGAGCTTCCACTAGAAGGAAAATACCTTCTAGTGGAGGTTATAACGAAGGTTTTAAGTGTTATAAAATTGACAAAAATTGTCAAGAAAGCATCTGCTACAACATCTGTTTATGATAGCAGATGTTTTAGCGGAGATTATAACGAAACTTCATCACAACTGAAAAATATGTGCGGCTGAAGGTTTTAGCGGATATTTTTTTGCAGTGTGCTTCATGGAACAAGTAGCACCAATGTGTTAAATAACTAAAAGCACTAAGGCGTTGAATGCAAAGAACACCGGTGCCTGAAATGTATATGGCTTTGATGCTTATAATATATTAAAAAACACCTTGGGGCATTCTTTTAAGGAATGACACTGGGGCACACAAAAAAATATTGCAGTCTTGGTGCTTTTATTTAAACTTGCAGTGTCGATGTGTATTGTTTACATATAAGAATTGGTGTGTTAGGTATATAAAAGGATCGGTGTTGTTAATTTTAATAATTAATGCACTACAACTAGAAATGATATTTTGTAGGACCAGGGCGTTAGTTCTATGAAAACACTAGTGCGTTAAGAATTCTAATGCACCGGGGCATTAATTGCAAACAAAACCGATGCTTGAAAAAATAAACACCTTGATGCTTGAAGAAATAAACACCTTGGTGCTTTTGTTTTCTAAAAAGGCAATGGCCACGCAAAAAAGATGTTGTCATGGTACTTTTATATAGCATAACGCGCCCATGCATTTTTATGTTATGAACACATCAATTTTTTGTATGAGATTTTCTCTTTTTTGGAAACATCTATATGTGATTCATCAAAAAATTGACATATATCTTGTAACAATATTCATATAAATTAAAATTTGATTAGTGCATTTGTATATGATGTTTGGATTAATTTGTTATATTATCATATTTCACATCTCTTCATTATAATATTTAATCAATGGTGTAACATTTCATAATGACATTGGATAAAACAATAGAATAAATTAAAATTTATTTTATTATATATCAGTAAGAGGCTCTTTGTCATACAAAATGGGATTGTTATTGGTAGCCGCTTGTCTTTCAATTGAGACACTGTCCATTACATTAAACAAAAAGTCTAATTTTCATAGACAATTATTTCAAAAAATATAACAAGTTGCATTGATATCCAAATAGATCATCATTCTTTACTGGAACTGTTGTCAGTGCTCGAGCTACTTCCATGATAGGTTATTTGGATAAATGTTTTGTTGGTTGCATCGATTGTTTTCATCTTCTTCCATCTGTAAACATAAAAATAAAGTGTAATGAGTGTATCTACATTGGTGAGAATAATGAAAATCAAAATAAATAATATACATCAATGTAAATTGAATAGCAATGTACCATAGCACCAAGTGACTCATAAACTATGCACATGGTTTCAAAACCAAGTCACATTCCTTGTTGCAACAAGTCTTCCATTGGCGTATTTCCATACTTTGTTTCCTGCATGTTTGAAACCCCATTATAAATCATAGATTTAGTATAAAGGATTTTTTTTTGTTAGTTATAAAATCAGAGAAGTAAAACAACATAGATACTTACAAATTTTACAATTAATTTTTGATATGCCAACATATACTCACAATCCATATTTAACCCAATGTTAATCAATTCTTTCGATGGCTCTTCTTTATATGTTAGCACCTATTTGAAGACATTCAAGGATGGTTGTTGTAAAACAATTTACACTATACAAAAATGAAATCTTGAGTTGTTAGAAGGAAATATTAACAATTATCCACAAAATTTGATATCAACCCTTTTCTTCCTTGTTGTCCTATTTTATGTGCTGAATGAGTTCCATTTTGTTTTCTTTTCTGCAAGAAAATACTTAAATATTAATATTTAATACTAAATTATTTTTATATGTACAAAGTCAATCATGATTACATACATTTGAAGCATGTTATTGTTGAGATGGCTCCTCTTGTGATGCAGTTACGTCCATTTGTTTGACCATCTCTCAATGTACTCTTTTTTGGACATTCGTATTGGCATGTTTTTCATATAAGCTCGTCGATCATTTTGGATTTTCATAATCTTCTTGAACAAAGCAATAAACTATTTTTATATTGATATATGAAAACTAAATATAACAAAATTGATATTAATAAATGAATTGTTTGTAGTAATATATACATATAATTCTAGAAAATCATTTTAATTAGAAATATTACCTTTTGAATGATTCTTTTTTTGTTGTTGTATGCTTTTGCTATTACAAACCTCACATGTCTCATTGACTATTGCTCTTGAAATGTTTCCTATAGTTTAGATATAATTTGGTTCTTGGAATCATTGGATTGATTTTTGTATTGTAAGTGGAAAGTACGTCTATACATTCGTTCCACTAGATCCCTCATATTTTTGTTAAAAAAATTCCTCCTTTCATTAACCTCCAACACCACTCCAGATGAGCTAAAGACCAATTTATCGTCATTTACATGTTCTATAATTTTTCTTTTCTTAGAACAACATTGATCTTTTCCTTCGTTGTTGCTCCCTGTAGAACATTAAACACATATGAATTAATAGATTGTTTGAAACATGCTATCTAATATTTTTATGTATACTATTAATGAAAATTCAAAAAACAAAACTCATATTGAACAATATTTTTTCATTCACTTGATTTATCCTTTTACAATTTTTCTATCAGGCTTTTACGATCTTCTGCACTTAGATTAGAAATAATCTTATCAACCTTCTTCATTTTATATTTCTACATGACACAAACTAACCAATACATATTAGTTAAACTTACGTATAGTTCAAACATATTAATTTTGTAAAGAATTTACAAAGAATTTGTTTTTTTCTTTTTATGTGTTATCATTTTTTCAATCAATATTATGTTACTTGACACCTTCTCAGAGATTTTTTTTATCAATATACAACCTGTACCATTCAATACAGAAGCCAATGAATATATTTTATACCTAAATCAAATAATTTTTAGCCAAAAAAAGCTCTGGTAACCAATGAGTTTATTTGAATAAATGCACTAATGTGTTTATTCCATTAAACACAATGGGTGTTTAACTGTGCATTTATAAGAGAAGCACACCGACATTGTCGGGCACCAATTTTGTCAATGCATCGACATGATACATTTTTATTTTTTATTTTTCGAAATCCTGAAATGGTGCGATTAATATTTTAATGCAATAGTATGGTTTGTGGTTGTTGTAATTGTTATAATATCATCAAGATGATAAAATTCACTTTTATTTTCTAAATTCCGGAAATAGGTTCGTACTAGTGTTGTTTTTATCTAAACACATCAGTGCATTTTTGTACAAGAGCACCAATATGATAACATATTTTGCATTTTTCAGACGTCGAAAAAGTGTGCAAGTATTATTTGAATGCTCCAAGGCTGTGATGATTTAAACACATCAATGCAATTTGTTTTGATAAGCACATATGGGGTTTAAAAACTATCTGAAATTTTATTTTCACATAAAATGGCATATTAACATCAAATTATCCTTTAGGATGCATCCATATGAATTACAATAGTTCATAGTATACATTTTCCGCTTAAAGCCACTTTATTCTTGAAAAATGGTTTGAAAACTATATTGAAATTCAGATTGTGGGTATATGTTTCTCGAAATTGATTTTAGATATGCACATAATTTTATTTCTGATTTTTCTCAAATGTGGGGACAAATTCTCAATAATATCAAATGACCAATTCTTCAAATTCCAGCTCGTTCCATATTGCTCATCAAAGTCCTTCACGTAGTTATCCCTTTCCATCTCCAATAAGTTTAGATTTTATTTATATTTCGATTATCTAATTGATTTTTTTTTTTTTTTAATCCATGCCAATTTGAATAAAAATATATCCAAATTTGTAGGATCCTGATTCAGAATCGAGTTCAAATGCATAAAATATTCCTCCATTTCAAAAACGTTGGAAGCTCTTATCAAGAGTAGCATATCACAAGCAGTTGGTAGATAAAAATGGGCAACATCTTCACCCTGTCAATTGGAACATGGCATCTTCCAACCACAATCTTAGATCAATGATGGTAATAGTTGTTTGGTATAATGTAATTTCAACAAACCAATTGAATTGACATGCTTACTAATATCATTGATATTGTACTAATAATGCTCAGTATTTTTTGAAATTAAGATTCTAGTGATGATGAGCAACCCACCTACCATATTCTGTTTCACCCCAATACAACATCAACTCAAGAGAAGATTACATTATGAGCAAGTCTCAGAGAGGAAACATATAAAGAATGGTTGAATCAACCACCTATTCAATTCCCACTACGTCCATATTCACCAATTAGGAATGACTACAATAATAGTAGTTCTTCATCACAAGTTGGAAATGGAGGCAATCAAATAGAGGTTGGTATAGATGATTACTTACAGGATACGACTGCCATGAAGGAAATGTTGTTAAATGCATTCTAGAATAGTGAGTTAGGGGATGATGTTCATATTATTGATATCTTATTAAAATTCTTGAAATATGCTTCCACCACCCCTCTCTTTGGACTTGGTGGTAAGTCAAAGTATACTTAGCTTGGGATAACGATGTTGTTGTACAACTTGAAAGCAAAGTTTGGCATGTTGAATGCATGTTTCTCGACAATATTGAGGTAATTCACCTGCATGATCGATCAAGTCTTATATTTTGAGAAATCTTGTCACACAATCAACATTAAAACTAGTTGATTTTACAAAGGTTAAATATTAACATTGCACAATTATATTCCCCACCAACTGCCAGTTCTTCAAAGATAAGATTCTTCTGAGTGATAATGTCTTGTTGGGTAGTTGCGAAGAGGCAAAGCAGTTGTTGAAAATGTTGGGTGTTGAGTACATATCATATCATGCATGTCCGAATGATTGTATTTTATATAGAGGAGAATATGTAGACAAAGAGATATGTCTGAAATGTGGGCATGAAAGGTACCATAATTAAAAAAAGGGGTAAATCACATGGTCCTCCTCATAAGATATTGAGGCACATGCCTATAATCCCAAGGATTCAAAGGCTCTTTCATTGCAAAGAATTAGTTATGTTGCAGGGATGACATGCCTCACACAAAAGCGAGTCAGGAGTTATGAGAATCCCAACAACTTTAAGAGACATGAAGCATATAGGGGATACATGGCTTGAAAAATTCAAGGATGAAGTATGAATTCTACGAGTCAGCATAGCCATGGATGGCGTCAACCCATATTCCCTCCAAAACACCAACTATTCTGTTTGGCCTATCGTAGTGATCAATAACAATGACCCCCATGGTTGTCTATGAAAAATGCACATTTTATGTTGGCTCTCATAGTCCTTAGTAGAAGACAAGGGAAGAATATGGATGTCTACTTGTAACCATTGGTAGATGAATTAAAGGAATTATGGGAAGGGATATATGTGTATGATGTATTAAGGCCCATCGCAATAGAGATGAGTTTTACGTTGTATGACATATGTGCTTACACCATACATGATTATCCAAGCTTAGGAGTTTGCTCTGGTAAATTACATTTTTATTGATTTGTTTATATATGTAATAATATTATTTCACATATATTTAATTTAATTCATTGCAATTGTTCTGATCTTCATGGTCACGAACGTGTTAGCATGTATATAATAATTTTGCAGGTCTTGTAACAAAAGGGTATCATGGATGTAAATGTTGTGGACCTTCTCTAAAGGCTAGGTGGTCCGACCACCTACGAAAGCTAATGTATGAATGCTCCAAGGTATTCCTCCCAAAAGAACACCCTTACAGAAGAGAAACATCCACTTTCAATGGTAAAATAAAGAGAACCAAAAGGCCCGTAATAATGGCGCCAGCTGAATGGCTTAGAGCATATGAGAGAGAGAAGGAGAAGGAGTTTGAAAAATGTTCGATTCAAATGGGGAGCCTATGTTCAGTGATTCAGAATTCTTCGACACCTATGTTGAGAAATTTCCCATTGGGATGAAAAGGAAATCTATATTTTATGAGCTCCCATCTTGGGAGCATCTTAAGATTTACCACTTAATATATCCCAATCATCTATTTAAAAATGTTTCATCTTCTTTATGGAGGCACATATCATCGAAATAAAGTGACAGATTGGTTGTTAAGAGATACCTTATTTCTTCAAAAACTAAAAAGAAACATTGGCAAAAACAAGAAAAATAGAGGAGAGGCTAGTCCCTCTTGGTCTTTCAAAGAAGGTGATGTCCCACGGATTTTAAAGAAAAATGATATTTCTTTGGAAAAGGAAGTTATAATGAGTGTGAGGGTGCCTTCTTTACATGGGTTTTCACTACGACATTGCTTCACTATGGAAGACCATTTATCAAGGTTGAAATCACATGACTATTTGAACCTTTTAAGAGTACTGATGTCAAAAACATAATTTTATTATTTTTGTTTTTATTTTTATGCAATGGAATATTTTATAATTATTTTTTGTATAATGTACTATTTACTATGCATTGTCATTATCCTCTGCTCGTGCATGGGTGTGTGAACCATGGCTTCCCCCAAGACCTACGACGTGCGATATCTAAATTATCTGCATTTGTACGTTGCATCACATCAAAGGATATTCATATGGCTAGCATTCCACAGTGGCATCAAGAGATAGCTAAGATTGTTTGTATGTTTGAGAAGGAACTGCCGACGAGTTTCATGGACTTGCAGGTTCATCTTCTAATTCACTTAGCACATGAGGTTGAATTACTTGGGATGGTTTCTTGTCATTGGATGTTCTTCTTAGAGAGGCACATGGATAAATTTAAAGGTTTTGTCCAAAAAAGGGAAAAACTTTAAGATTCTATGGCAGAGGGTTATATATCGTATGAGTCTATTATGCTAGTGAGTACATCAAGCATATTGACAACACAACAAGTGTGGTGATTTGGGACGACGAAAGGGATGAAGACAAAAGAGAAGGGGAGCTTCTCGAAACAAATGGAAAGAGGCACATGATAAAGAGTTAGTGGTTTATCATTTGTCAAATTTCTACACAGTAACTATTCACATTGAACCTCATATCAAGGCATATTTTGATCTCATATATATATATATATATATATTGGTTTGATTTGAAGCCATTAACAATTTTGGGTTGCATTGTACGAAATGAAGAGGAGGAAATGAGACAATGAAAAGAAATAATTCAAATGGTTGAATGGTAGAAGCGTGCCTTGTTCTGATCATTTAAAAGAAAATATGCCATTGACATGCCCTAACAATTGTGTTGTTGTTCAAATTAGAGAGAAATATGATGCATCCGGTCATTACTCGCATACTGAAGAAGATGCGCTAAACATAGGTAATGGGTGCGGTAATTATAATCTCTTTTTTTATATTTTTAACTTCATATTGCACCTTTGAATTGTAACACACACACACACACACACACATATTTAATGATGTCCGGGTTATTAGGCACATGACACTATGATTTTTTCACTTTTTATAGGTGCATTTATTCCTATCTTTGTGGGCATATGGACATCATTTTCGCATGGAGGATGCCAATGATAGATGCATGACACAAGACTATGGAGTGGAAGTGGAGTTCAACCAATCTAGTGTTGCTAGCCACAATAATCAAAACCTAATGCAGGGGATGTTAGGTTATGTTGGAAAGATAAAAGAGATCATTCAAGTGGACTTCTCTTCATTCCAATGTGTTATTTTTAGGTGCAAGTGGTGGGACGCTTTTGATTGGAATAATGTAAAGGGGGATCACAATAGTGGGATGATATTTATCAACTCTCGAAATATATGGCATGAAGCTAGGGAGCCTTATGTTTTCCCAAAACATTGAAAATAGGTGTTTTTTTACCCATATATGTTGGATAGGGATTGGTGATTCGTATTAAGACACGGCCCTAGATCAAAACATATTTTTGAGAACAACCATGTTATCACGCCAAGCGAGGAAGATAATAAGGGCAATGGCAACATAGAGTGATATGCACTTGTGTTATTTCATCATTTATACTATTGTTGTATGTTTTTATTTTCTTTATTTTGCTAATTATATGGTTTTTTTATTCGCCTTGTTGGCAATTTATATAATTGGTAAGATTCACAAACTTTTTTACACATCTTTTTTAGTGGAAACATTTTTACATTTAAAACCAAGTATTTCCAATTGTGTACGATATCTATGATAATAAGGATTCAAGGTCACAATCTTTCTCAAATAGGAAAATGAGAAAAATATAATCAAAATCAGAAAATAGTGAATTTAGAAGTAACATTGAAGATTTAGTCTCAATTTAGATATTTATTGGTTTATTAATGAGTTCACATGTTTTTTCTTCTTGTTTAGTTCAAAATCAATATAAATCATGTAATGATAACTCTATAAGGACTTTAACAATGAAAAAATTATGTATTAATATATAAGATTAAATTATTGACATGAGAGGTAAAGTCATGTTTACCATATTTAAATTACAGTGCTTGCGACATTATGTAAACTAAAAGGAGGTCTTATGCATGTATAAAATGTTGATTACATCTTTTTCTGGACCATAAGAGAAACAAATGGGCTTACATGGATGCATGAGAGGTTTTGACTTTTCTTTTCAATGGTATTATAAATAAAAGTTGAATTTATAAATATTTTATGGCTAAGAATTAAATAATAAATAATGTGATGGTGATTAAGATGCATTTGATTGACTTTCAAATAGACTTGGTGATTCATTTTTCTTTCCTATTTAGATTATGTAAAATAAATATCTATTTTTATGTATTTATAAATAAATTATTTAAAGAAGTCATATCTTTATCATTGTGAACATGATGCAATATTAGCTAGGAGAAACGTGAAAACATTAATTTTAGTGACTATCTCGTAATAAGTATGTGGAAAAATAAATATTTCTTGAGTTGTTAATTAAGAAATAATCAAATATATCATTTGTCAAAAGTTTAAATATAATATAATATGATTTTTGTATTATTTAACTCATATTTATTATTAAAAAGAGTTAAATTTAAACTAGTACAATAGCAAATAAAGAACGAAAATAGCACCAAAATGTTATATCTTTATTACTAGAAAAAAATTCACTTGCCTCTTTAAAGGAGAACTTCCAATTGAGTAAATCCCCAACTACATGTAACTTCACAAGCTTATTTTACATTTCTTGATCCTCATTTTTAGAGAGAGGAAATTTCTAATTTAAAGTGGTAAGAGTTGCTATAAATATTAAATTTAAATTGCTTGAAAATCTTCATAACTTTAGTAATAAATTAAATTTTATAAAGATATTAATTTTTTAAAGTTATATTAAATCTAAATTGATTATAAAAAATTCCAACTTAACAAGCTTTTTAAATTTAACAATAGATTGAATTTTAGAAACCAATATTGAATTGGTTAAATTATATTTTTGAATAGTTTATTAAAAATTGAATGAGTTACACATTTTCGTCTTATTAAGAACTAATTAAATTATTTTACCTTTAATTATTTTTTCCTTGTGAGTATTAAAATATTTTATTAATTAAGTTAGAATGAAAATGAATAAACTATCTAAACAATAGAAAAATATTTATTGTAATTTTACAATCATAGTTTCAACCATACTAAAATTTGTAATTTATAAAAAATATCTTTGCATTTTTTTAAAGTAAGATGTTTTGCATACAATTTCATATATAAAAGTTTGATATAATTTCACCAATACATAATCTATAATAAGTATTATTTTATAAAAATAAACATCATGATGATAACCATCAAATAAACGTAAACATCATCTAAGATACACATTCAAATTCACTACCATCATCTAGTTTTAAACATCTCTAGCAGATATAAACATCATTAGCTGGCACACAAATCTAATAAACTAACAAGGCATCATCATCGTGATCACATCTAACAAAACAAAAACATTGTAATGTAACATCACCACCACATACATCCTCAAATTACTATATATCTCATGGAAAATAACTATTATCACATACACATCTATCTAGAAACACATTAAATGAACATATATAACATGACTTCACAATATACACATCAACACCAACATATAAATTAAGTACATAAACATGAACAAAAAAATGCAATATATATCTATATATATATATAAACAAGTTAATAACTGTAATCAAATATCCGATACAACAGATATAGTAATGTCAGCTGGGTCTATAGCATAAGACAATGGATGGTCAATTACTACCTCAACGTCTATCAAAGTTTGAGGTGGAGGAGGAGGTGGATGATCTACAATAGAAGATTATGGATGGTCAACTACTGCTTCAATGTCTGATGGAATCTGAGGTGGAGGAGGAGATGGTTGGTCTGCTCTGTCAGGAGAAACATAAGGCACATCCTCTAACTTCGACATTTGATCATTAGGCGACTGAGGAGGAGGTGTACTAGTAGAAGGATTACCGACACCATGGAAACCATGATATGATGGGGTAGTACTACCAAAGTCATCATGATTACCACCCTCATAATCATGATCATGATCAACACCCTCATCCTCATGATCACCACCCTCATCATCATGATTTGATGTATCTTCCGCTACATGCCTTGCATCCCTCATCGCTGATAGTAGCCTACTAGCTTTAATGATATGATGCATAAGAGACATCATCTCACGCAGACAGTCCCTATAGAGATCCACAGACCTAGGATCTGCACTGTTGTCTCAAGCCCTCACAGGGTAGAATCCCTCCTCAACTAAAACCCAATACATTATGTCATAGTAGTCCATCTGAAATCTCATACTAACCCTATGGGCCCGGTCACCCATGCCCCCCTAAAGATGTGCCTCACCCTCTTGGGCCTCACTCATCTCCTCATCTTCTCCATCTGGTGGGGGAGGAGGCATGTCCCCATGGAATGTGTCGATGCTTACAAAATATATAGTACACAACAATAATTAGATAATTTCATTAAACAATTTAATAAAAAAGTTAAAGAACGCGCTAGAATAAATTTTATTCTAATTAATTAAAACAATAAAATGAAACTATATTAATTTAAAGAAAATACTAATATTACCTCTATCATATGGAGGCTTTGTTGATGTGAAGAGGATGTTGGGACACTATCTCCAATCAATCAATCCCCGCATATGGAAACGAGAACAAGATAAACACATGGTCAAACTTATTGGCCACTAGCACTAGTGCTTGGGCGGAAATCCTTTCCGGATACTTTGACAGGCCCCTCTTAAGCATCATCTAGCCCCACATGTGCATCTGGACCTTAGTCATTGTCTTAGGAGGGGAACGATCAAATGTAGGCCTCGTCTCTGGAAACCTATCAAAAAATAAACAAAAAAGATCTGAAGTAAAAGGGAAGCTTGCCCTCTCATGTATCATCGCATGAAATCTATTTAAAGCCATATAAAAACACCTCATAAAAATGGCAAACCATCTAATACATCGTGCTGCATGAATCAAAGAATCGACATAATACAAAAGAGGGCGACTAATGCATTATCCATCACTAGTAATGTGTGAAATGGTGGTGACTAATAATGAGAGGCACCTAACCTGCTATGCAACAAAAGAAGAAATCCATAGATGTCCACCACACACCTAAAAATCTGTTAGATGAATTGCATGAGGCCCAACATATCTCTGAGAGTAGTCAAGCTTACTCTCTGCTGCAACCCCATGGGGGACATTAGGGAACCAGGGAAAATCCTCACCTCCTAGATAGGCCAATGATAAAATATATATCCTCCTCAGAGGGCCTATACCACGTCTTAGGACTGACATGCAAACCCTACTCCTCGACACTCCATCAGCAGATCAGATGCGCCAACAAGAAAGAGTGTGCCTTCAAGGATATATTCTCCTCATAGTACTTAAGGATGCCTACATTCATTAAGAGCGCTTGGGTTGTTGCACTAATAGGGCAAGGGTATAAATCCTTCTTCCTCTTTCTATCCTCCCATGGTTGGACCATATTGTATTGGTCCACCATTTTCTCCTCCTCCTATTGTTGCTCCCTCTAATGATGTCTTTACTACATGATTGACATATAAAATACATCAGCCTGATACATAAAATACAGTTTTTTTATTAAATGAAAAATGTATTTATAAATATGGAAACATAACTTTCAATTAAAAAACAAATTCCCTGGTGCCCCCAAAAAATAGTAATACACCGGTTCTAGTGCGCTTTCAAACAAAATCGCACCAGAATTAGTGTGCACATACGTTTGATGCACCATGGTTGGTTCACATATTTGAATTTTCATCACGGTGTGTCTCACTTATGTACTGGTGTGCACGTATAACCTTTTCGCACTGGTACAGAACGTTCAAGTTATCAAAGGCACTGAGCTATATTTTTTAATATTGTTTTTGCAGTGCACTTGGTAATTTCTCTTTTTTAAGCTTGGTAGGTCCTTTCCATTAATTTTCTATCAAAAAAGTAGGTTACATCCACATGTTAGAATATTAGGTGGCCTCAACTTGCCTAGTGGGAAACTGGGTTTGTTGGCCACCAAACAATGTGATAAGCCATCCAGAAACAAAAAAGAATAAGTCTTACTAGCCATGCTATATATGTCTGAGAGTCTTTTCTCTTGCTACTATCTAGATACCTATAAACATAACTGATAATATTCCTAAAAAAATGAAATTGCTTCATACAAAACTACAACCAGAGGTGCACTATCTATCTACTCATCATCAACTAAATCCATAGGAGCAGGGTCCTTCACAGTAAAGCCTGACAACTCAGTGTGAGGAATACATGGGATGTGTTGCTCGATGTGGCTGAGGCATTCATTTTGTTGCTGCAATTGAAATTGGACATTTTGAAACTCTTTGGTATAATCTGAGTGCCCATGGGATGAGATATGCATGCCTGTTGGGAACTGTTCCAAGGCCTTAACCAAGAGGCTCTTCATCATCCTACATAAGTGGACCATTTACTTGTATTGGGTGGATCTTCTGAGGGTATGGCTAGGTTCAGGAATCAGTGTTTGCCACTCGTCCAAATCAATTTCCAAACTTTCCTCTGTTTGTGTAATATCCTCTTACCAATCTACAATGAGTTATTTCACCGGGGTTGAATTTCCCGAATGATAGACCTGGGCAACTTCCTAGATAATTCTAGATGTCAATTTATGCCCACACACTGTCCCCTCGGTTGAGCTAGGTTGAATGGCTTGAGAAGTGGATGCTTTCCTCTGTTTACCATGGCCACGACCTCCCCGACCATTCCTTCCCTTACTAGAGGCACAAATCATTGTTCTGCTCTTGCAAGTCAAATACTTGGTTGTCTCGATATCTGGAGGCTGACCCAAAAAAATATAGGCTCAGGAGCAAGACACTGTTGGGGGTTGCTCCAGCCCTGAACACTTGCCAACCAAATTACATAAGAAACCAACAAAATAAGGAGCCATATCGAAAGCTTGTTGTCTGCAAGTGACCAACAAACAATTACGATCCCGCATTTACCATTGCTCCTGTTAGGCCCCTATACTACTAGTGTAACCCTTTATTGCTATTAGCATAACCCACTTATTATATTGATGTACCCATGTAGTGCCCATTTTGTTACTATTGTGCCCCATAGAAGCTCACTATTGTTATTATTGTGCTCTTACATTATTATTGTTATGTCGGCTCTGATTATGTTATGATCCCTTAGACTCCTATATATAGAAAGGAGGTCTTTTAATTTGTAACATCCAAGAATTGTTCATTTATGTAATGTAAAGGAGGTTGCCCTTGAAGAGGTTGAATTCTAAGGCGTTGATCTATCTTTTCTATCTTTTCTTGAGCTGGTTTCATAACATTTGGTATCAGAGCTTTGGATTCTAGGGTTTCACTGCTCCAAATAGGTCATCGTGGCATTTTCGCTATAACTTTGTTTATGCAACATTTCAGAAGTTGAAAAAAAAGCCATTTGAGAAGACATCGCGCTAAATCTCAGGTCCGAATTTCAGAGATTTTTACGCTATATTTGCAGAGATATGATATGAGGAAGTTGGTATATTTGCAGACTGCTGAATTACATTCCAGACAGGTGACCTGGGGAAAATCATCATAACTTTTTCTCTGAGCATTGGATTGAAATTTCGTAAGAAGGTGCAAAAAGAGGATGGACTGTAGTTTCTTGTATATATTTTTTAGAGCCAAAGGTTCAAACAGTGACTCGCGGCACATCGTACAACTTCCCTCTACTAAACCAGTCTATAATCAGGTCACTGTGGGAGATTTCGCATAACTCTTCCTTGGAGAATCCAATTTGGATCTGACTAGTGGCATTGGAAAGAGGACGCAGAGGGCTACTACAAATCACAATTTCAGAACTTAAAGATCTGAAAGTACGGAGTTACAGTCATTTCAAGATTGAGCTTCTAAAATCAAGAAAAAGCAAGATGAGAAAGTTTGATGGCAAGGATCCGGTAAATTGGATACTTCAGATGGAGCAATATTTTGATCTACATGGTGTACCACTGTCACAAAATGTATGTATTGCATCTTCATATTTAGAACCGGATCAATTTTTATGGTATGAAGGGCTTTGTTCTCGTAAACAACTTGTTACGTGGTCAATTTTCACAGAGGAAATGATAGTACATTATGAAGATACAAAGAGAAACACCTTCTTTAGAGCAACACCACAACAATTGGGAAGAGTAAAAGGGTTTTGTGACATAGTGGAAAGCAAAATTATGGAAACCAAGAAGCATACCCCTCACAACTATAAATATGGAAGTGTTGTTTCTCCTAGCCTTCCACAACCTACAAGGGTTACACCACAACAATTGGA
>APFE030120279.1:0-56129 GCA_000404065.3 Pinus taeda | reverse complement strand
ATTTCTTATTATTTTATAATATAATTCATCTTCAATATATAAAAACATATATATAAAAAAAACCATGAGGGCAAACCTTATAAAAAAATTAGACTCAAACCAAACCTAATCATTGCCTACTCAAACCCGAGCCATGTCACATAAAAAGTACATGTCACATAAAAAGTACATACATTTACAGAGTTAAAGAGCAGAATTAACAATGGATAATCAAAGGAGCAGCTGCAGTAAACTAGGCTCCATGATGGAATACAAATAAGATTTACGGAAATCCAATTTCACTAATGGGCCGCGTCTTGTCAAACGCCCCCATGTTTTTGTTTCTCTCCTAGACATATACATATAACTAACCACCTGCAAAATGCCTTCCGAGGAGTATGAGCACCTTGCGACTTTGTTCCTAAACATGACAAGGAGATCCGAGGAGTATGAGCACCTTGCGACTTTGTTCCTAAACCTGACAAGGAGCATGGGCACTCGAATTTGTGTAGCAGCTTGCCAGTGCCTGCATGGCCTGAACCTGCATCTTAAGCGCTACGATGTAGTCCGCGGTCTCTTCTAACAAAACGGGCGTGTCCAGCCGCTGGCCTCCAGGGACGAGCAACCTCAGGCTTTGCATGCGTGAGGCCGAGGTGCGTTCTTCTTCCTCGTATCGTGACGTCGCTCCCCTCAGCCGACTAACCGGCTCCTTGCTAGCAGCGGTCGTTTTCAAGGGCTTTGCTTTGACAGACACTGATCTCATTTTCTGCAAATTCCCGCTGCAATGCTTTTGTCCGCTGGTTTTCTTGAGCCTGGAAACGTATTTGCGAACGATAGCCCGGCTCCACTGTGTTTGACATCTTGTCGTCATGGCCATGGACAGATCCGCAGCCAATTTTACCACCCGCCTTCGCGCACAGACGCTGGTCGCCCGTTCGAATCTCACGCGGCGCAACAAGGCAACCAGATTGTACAAATAATTCCCTTGCAAAAGAGCCCTCCGTGCTCCCTCTTTCCCACCTCCATAACGCTCTTCCATGGCAAATTACAGATGATACTTTTACCACTCATGCAAAACTTTATTGAAATTGTGACGCTCCTGCTGAGGCCCCCTTTCTGGGCTGATTTAAAGAGAAGAGACCTGTGGGTTCATGCACTGAGGGGTACATTGCAAAGTAGGGCCCGTTCGTAGAACTTGTGATCACATGCGAGGCCGTCGCCGTGTCGCATTGGCCTTACTCCAGGCGTCCCCAACCAAAAAACATTTATTTCCACCACCGGCCAGATAACGCAAGCCCATGATGGACGCTGGCTTGCCGCGAAGATCCGCCATGACACAGGAAATCTACGGTGAGCAATTTTGGGCTTATCAAGATTCCTGTAAGGGAAATTTAGGTCTTGTGTTCCTGTATTTACGCGCTAAATTGAGGCGGATTCCTATTTATAAAAGAGCGTTAAGTAGTTTTTTTAATCTTTAATGTAGGGAGGCAGGTGAAATGTACGGTCTTAATTATAAAGTTCTTTACATTCAGTAAATGCCGAACATAACCATCACGTGGATCCGATAGAAAGTCGCGCAGGTAACCCCTAGAAATATTTGTTATAAATGTTTGCAAAGCATGTTTGAAATGATAATTTTGTATTTAAAATTTTATAAAATAGTAATGAAATGATCATTTTGTTTGTATTCAAGGTTATTAACAAAAATTCAGGTGGGTCAGGACAATTATCAACTCCCCTTTAAATTTATAACATGTATGAGTGTAGTGTTAGGCCTATGATGGTGAGTTAATCACTGACTTCTTATTTGTAATAATTTTAAATTCATATTCTTTATTTATAATATTGAATTTAAAACATTCTTTTTAAAATCCAAATAAATAAATAAAATATTTTTAAGTTTTAATTTAAGGTTTTTTATGGTTGGCCAATTTTTTTTAAGTCTGGGAGGATTACATTTTCATTATTTACACGATGAACTTTACATCAAAGAATAGTTTAAACAATACAATAATCACCCTCTATAACAAGACCCCATAAACTTTTATAGTAAAACATTTTAATTTAATAATTAATTATACATTTAAAAATTTTTGTTTAGGATAATCCAATTTTAATTTTTTTAATTAAATAATTATTTTATTAATAATTTATAATATTAATAAAATGGTAATTTTACTTGTACTTTCAATTATTAAAAAATCAATTTATAACATAAATTACTACTATTATTTTTTTAGTAATAAAAAAAAGGAAAACAACATATATACTAATACACAGATAATCAGTCACTTTTAATTAATAATTGAATTTTCAATTTTTATTTTTATTTTTTTGGCTTTTTAATATAATTGATTTTCCAATTTTTTATTTTTACTTATTATGTATAAAGTGAATTTTTTTAAAATTATTTTTCTCAAATAATATTGATTCTCATTTTAAAGTCTATTGTTAGGCCTGCATTGGGGGTTTTTGTAAAATTTTTTTTAATTTGGAACTAGTATTATGGTTTCTTTTAAGACTGGCCGTTACTTAGTAAAGTTTTAGTCTATCCATACTGTTGTATTTTAAGAAAATTATTGAGAAAATCTTTATTAGATAGATGTAATAATTATGTATTTTTGAGTATATTTTAATAATATAAGGTATTAATTAATTATGTATTTTTAATATGCTTTAGTAATATAAAGTATTAATTTACAAAATAAAGTCTAGAGGGAATTTGGTTCTACGAACAAAAAGCAGTTCTATCCACTGGCCCTACATGCAGCAAGGCATGATGAGCTGGTAAACTCTTTAACAACTGAAAGGGAAAAGTGTACAAGGTTACACCCAAGAATTTAGGAAGAGAGCATTGATTCTAGTAATCTCATTAAACTCACCTGAGACTCTGCTAAGGTACGTCAGTGGTCTACACAGCTACATGAGGCACACTATCCTCATGTTTAATCCCAATAGTATAGATGAGGTATCTGTTCAAGCTACGCATCTAGAAGCTAGAGGAAAGAATGGAAACCCAGAAGTTGGGGGACCATCCCAACCCATTGCAAGCAAGAATAAGGAGAAAAGAAAACATAAATGGAAAGAAGGGAAGGCCAACACTACATAGAAAAGCAAGTCTTCATGCACTCACTGTAAGAAGGATGGGCATGATGATGAGCAATATTGGATTCCGCATCTGAAGGTGAGACCTAAGAAGTTCGAGGGCAAGAAGAAGAAGACTGCTACAACTATTCAAAAAGATTTGGTGTTGGACATAGGAGATGAAACAACCATTGCAGCCACGGGAATAAAAGGTAAGAATTCTTAAGCATCTACTAGTAATTTTGCACAATCTACTATTGATGAAGAAAATGAAAGAAAAAGACATGAGCTTTTCCATATTCGAGTTATTTACAAACATCAAAAAGATTGATACTTTGTTTGATAGTGGCTCACAAGTAAATTTAATTTCTAAAGCAATTATAAAGAAGTTGGGATTACTGACTACACCTCACAAGAAACCACACCTATTAGGATGGTTAAATGATAAAGCACAACTACAAGTGACTAGACAATGCAAACTCAAGTTTTCTTTTGGGTCAACATTTGTAGATGAGGTCGAGTTAGACATAATTCCTTTGGATATATGTGGAATTGTTTTAGGAAGTCCTTGTATGACAAAAAAACTATTTTCTATAAAGCTGAGAAGAATCATCTACTTGTTAAAGATGGAATCAAATACTTTGTAAGAGCTCATAAGATCAAGAATAATTATACTCTCATAAACTTAGGGCAGATGAAACGAATGATAAATTCATGCAAACAATTTTTACTGATGGTTGTAAAGGAAAAGAAGCCTGATAAAACCAATTTATTTGAGGGCTGTGATGCTAAACAACAAGCTAATTTATAAAAAGTTGTTTCAGAGTATGATATCTTGTTTCAAGAACCTAAAGGTCTGCCACCCAAAAAGGAAATAGTGCATGAAATTAATTTGCAGCAAGATGCTCCATTGCCTAACATTGGGATGTACAGGTTGTCCACTTTAGAGAATGCAGAAATCAAGAAGCAAGTGCAGGAGTTGCTCGAGAAAGGGTTCATCAGACCTAGCACATCACCATGTGGATCTCCAATTGTTTTGGTGAGAAACAAAGATGGCTCGTGGAGAATGTGCATTGATTACCGAGCACTGAATAAGATAACAATCAAAAATCACTATCCCCTTCCTCGCATAGATGAACTATTGGATCAATTGAAAGAAGTTGTTTATTTTTCCAAGTTAGACTTGCATAGTGGATATCATCAGGTCAGAGTTGCAGAACAAGATGCATTGAAGACTGCTTTCAAAACAAAGCAGGGATTGTATGAGTGGCTGGTTATGCCTTTTGGCTTAACTAATGCTCTTGTTACTTTCATGAGAATAATGAATGATGTACTCAGACCTTTTCTTGATGATTTTGTTATTCTATATCTGGATGACATTCTGATATTTAGCAAAACATGGGAAGAACATTTAAAGCATGTTAAGCAGACACTAGATGTTTTGGAAAGAGAAAAACTTTATGTTAAACTCTCAAAATGTGAATTTGGCAAAACATCTTTGAATTATTTGGGACATATAGTAGGGAGTGGTGAATTGAAGATAGATCCCTCTAAGGTTGGCAATCATTGTAAACTAGCCTAAACCCAAATATGCTACAGAAGTTAGGAGCTTCTTAGGAGCAGCACAATATCGGAGAAAGTTCATTTCTAACTTTTCCTTAATTGCAGCTCCCTTACATGCTTTAACAGGATTGAACAAGGTGTTTCAGTGGGGAGGCAAACAGCAGAAAGCCTTCGACACCTTGAAAGAAAAAATTGGTACAGCACCAGTACTAGCACTGCCTGATCTTCAAAGACCGTTTGAGATCTAAACAGATGCCAGTGACTACGCCATGGGAGCAGTGTTGACACAGCATGGTAGACCCATATGTTATCATTCTAAGACATTTAATTCTGCAGTAGTTAACTATCCCACATATGATAAAGAATTGTATGCACTAGTACAAAGTGTGAAAAAGTGGAAACATTACTTAATGGGCAAAGAGACAGTAATACATACTGATCATCAACCACGTCAATATCTACACTCCCAAACTAAGTTGCAGCAATCAAGACACTATAGATGGACGGGTTTTTTACAACAGTTTCATTTAGTCATCAGATATAAAAAGGGCATACACAATAAAGTTGCAGATATGTTATCTAGACCCATTATAAATGCATCTACTATACTTAAGCATAATTATGTGTTACATGAGATCTACATTGAACAATATGCTCAAGATATAGACTTTAAAGGTGTATATGCAACTTTAAGTCAAGGCAAACGGGTAGAAGAATTGGATTATCATGTTAAGGACCGACTCCTATATCATTGTGGGAAGCTAAGCATTCCACAAACTGAAAGAGTAAAGATAATTCGAGAAGCACAAACTTCTCTAATATCAGGTCACTTTGGGGTAAGTAAAACAGTTGCACAACTGCAAAGATTTTGTTATTGGCCAAAAATGAACAAAACAGTTTCTAGATATGTAAGAGGGTGTACTATGTGTGCTAAAAGCAAGCCCAGCAATAGAAAACTAAGCTTGTACACTCCATTACCAGTTCCTTCTCATCCTTGGGAGAGTGTTTCCATGGATTTTGTTGGAGGACTGCCTAAATCTAGGGAAGGTCATGATTATCTGTATGTTGTTGTGGATAGGTTCAGCAAAATGTGTGTTTTGATACCTTGTAATAAACAGATTATAGTTGAACAAACTACAAAATTGTTCTTTCAACATGTATGGGTTCATTTTGGATTACCCACTTCCATTATATCTGATCGAGACACCCGATTTGTGGGAAAGTTTTGGTCAAGTCTGTGGGAACTGAACTAAAGAAAAGCACAACTTTCCATCCACAAACCGATGGCCAGACAAAAGTAGTCAATAGGACAGTGATCTAGTTACTCAAGGGATATTGCAGTAAGCATCCTAAGCTTTGGGATGAACATTTCTGTTATGTGCAGCACGCTTACAACCGAGCCAAACATTCTTCTACACAGAGATCTCCTTTTCAGACCTGTTTTGGTTTCACACCAAAGTTGCCCTTGGATTTTGTCTTTGGTAAGGACACAACAATTGAGGGACACAGCGATGTGGACAGGGCAACTAGGTTCATTGAACAAATCCAAGAGATCCACCAGGCAGTACAGGAATAGCTGGAAAAGGGCCAATCCAGATACAAGGCAAGGCATAACAAGCATCGGATGGAGCATAGTTTCCAAGTTGGTGATTAAGTGAGTTGTATATCAACAAGAACAAGATTGAAGGGGAAGGTAAAAAACTAAGGCCTATCAGGTATAGACCTTTCAAGATACTTGAGAAGATTGGTGAGAATGCTTTTCGCCTTGACCTACCAGCCTACATGCACATCTACTCAGTCGTAAATGCAGATAGCTTGAGATTATTTGAACCTTCACTAATTGAGGATCCCAAAGAGCAGAGTCAATTGTCTTCTATTGATGACCTGCTACATGAATATTTTAATGAATTGTAGGAAGACACAGTTCTGGACAGGAAGGTGAGAACGACGTGCAAGAGAGATGTTGAGTACCTCAAAATTGGACTTAGGGGTTCAAAGCCAAGCAGTGCAAAATGGATAGAGATTGGGTAGGTGAGAAAGTTGTATCCTCACTCAGTCGATACTTGAAAACCAACTTTTGGTGGTCCAAAAGCTTTCTCAGTGGGAAGGCTGTGATCCGAATTGGATCCTTGAAAAATTATCAGAGTTCTATGACTGTTTTAAATTATGACAGACTTCAAAATCTTGTAAACAATGAGCTATCAGGAAATAACCTCTGAATAATGGTAATTTGCAGCAAGCATGGAGCAAAGAGGACCTTCGGTCAAAGCACGCTAACCATTGGCCCATGGGGACAGTGCATGGCACAAAAATGGTAGTTTGGAGGCTCAAACCCGGAAACGGAGGTTGTTTCTAATGCGCGCAGGACAAAACCCCTCGAAAAGGAAAGGCCCAGAACGCACGGTCACAAGGGAAACCAGGAAACCGTGGGAAAAGCGCTAAAACGACAGGCGGGTCCCGCACTCCAAAACCAGCGGAATATGCGGAGGCATTTTAGGCGGTAAGCAGATTTGTTAGAGGACCAAGCGATTCCATACATCGAATGACGCGTGTCCGGCAGATGAGAGAGAAAACCGCTCTCATCGCGGGCTAATGGTCGAGCAAGTCACCCGTACGATAAAAGCGATGACCGTAGGATCTGGAAGCCCCAGATCAAACGGCAGAGACTACACCCGATCGGAGACCGGATTTGGCGGAAGAATACGCTGAGGCATATAAACGTTTGAAGTCTGATTTGACCGCTGAGCTGGCAGATGAAACGTTACACAGTGGCGATGACACAAAAGCAGGGAATTCCAAGCAGACAGAGGCAGGCGATCCAAAGGACCAGAAGAGGAAGTGAACAATCAAGAGACAGATTGGCTTTAAGCCACGAACAAACAGAAGAGACAGAATAGAGAGTGCAGCAAGAAGCAAAGAATAAAGAAGTCGAGCTGACCTGCAGAGCTAAGGCAGCATCGAGCAGACAGAACCGAGAAGGCTTGAGAGGTTCACGAAATCCCTGTGAGGATATCTGTCGGGAACTGAGTACCAAATTGGACTCATCCCATTAAGACCAGTTGAGGTCGAGACTTGGTAAGGGGGAGTCTGTGTACTCCAGTGGCTTGGGGAATCCCAGTACCACCCTACTTAGCATCATATATTGCAGGAGACTCAAATTGAGCTCCTCATTGTAAACACTCTGCTCAAAGACACAATAAAAAAAGGCCACCACTGAAAGTTAGACCAGGAGACATAGCCCAGGAGGATTGGGTGAATTCCTTATTAAATTGTTGTGTTTCTCTTACTGTTTTCCAATGTTTGTTTATTTCGCAATCTTATCGATCTGTTGCCTAAGATAATATAGACACACACACTAGCACATGAGTCTATAATATCTACATTAATTTACTGAGATCATCCGTAAGTGATTTCAGATCACTTCTTCTACATGTGATTCATCGCCTTGTGTGTCTTCTAGCTTGAGTTCTTTGTTTCTTGTCTTCTTTGTCGCTTTAAAGGTTGCTTCTTTGTTTGACTATCCATCTTCTGTATATATTCGCATTTCATATGTTGTAAGAGTGCTATGTAATTCTTCCATTGTCATTTTGGTCAAGTCCTTGGATTCTTCTATGGCAGATACCTTGGCATCATATCTCAAGGAAAGAAATCTAAGTACTTTTTGTACTATCGAGGGATCTTTAATTTCTTCTCCTAATCCTCTGATGTGTTGAAAAATCTAGGGGCAGCTCAATTAGGTGATTTCTCTTACTTTGATAACTACTTGTGATGTCTTTTTACTTATCTTGAGTAGCTTCTTCTTTAACTTGATTATTATTGTGTTTTAGATCATCAAACAGATACCAAAACAATGAAGATCAAAGAGACAACAGGACACAAAATGTACGCTGCTAGCAAGGGCCAAAACCTCTCCTCTTGACAGGAAAACCCACAAGGATTCTTCTCTTCTTATAGAATCTTCAAATGGCGAATTCCAAGAGCTAAGACCCTTGACAAAGGCCCCTCCAAGACCAAGTCAACCTTCCTTCTTTGAGAGCTTTCCTCATGCAACTTACAGCAACAAACTTTGACCTTCCAACAATGACCTCAACCCCAACAGCCTCTCCAGTAACTTCGACCCCAGTAACTTCGACCCCAGCAACTTCGACGTACCCGACAACTTCTACTTGCCTAGCAACTTCGACTTGCCCAACAACTTCTAGCAACTTCGACTTGCCTGGTAACTTCCAACAATTTCAACTTGCCCAATAACTTTGAAAACCCTAACACAAGAGAGAGAAAGAGGTCCAAACCTTTGATCTTGCTTCTTTTCTTCTTTTCCCTGATTTTTGTCCTTTCTTCTAGTCTTGATGCTTCTCTCTTCTAGAGATCGAATTTGCTTTTTGTTTTTTTCCAAATGAGGTCGAGTTCCTTCTTATATATAGGCTTTCGAGGGGTACAAATTGTCTCCATGAGGCTGACTTGCTCTTTCATGTAGATCGACTTGTTGTAGCTTGTTAACAATGTCTTGGAGGGTCTTAATGACACTTTTGACTTTACAAAATTTTTCTTTACAAGATACAACATGCCCGAAGTGTTGAAATATGTAACTAGTTTCAGTCTTCATAATGACATGTAATCATGATTTTATGCATTCAGAGAAAAGGAGAAAATTAAAATTATTATTGTTATTTTTGAGCCATGAGTTTCATGCTCAAGGGAGATTTATTTTTAGGTCAAGCACCCATTGAGTGCTTCTAGGGCTTGTCATTGAGTCTACAGGTCAATTGAGTCATTGTCATGTATGAAAGACCCTTTTGGGCATGTTACATATCGTAGAGAAAATTTATTTGAGTTCAAAAAACCTCCAAGACCTTGTCATGGCGCAAAGATTAAGTTGGCCTAAATGAAGGGACAAGTCAGTCTAAAGATAACAATTCGTACCCCTCAAAAGCCTCTATATAAGAAGGAACTCAGCCTCATTTGGACACACTCTCAAGCAAGTTTGATCTCCTAATATAGAAGCTGCAAAACGGAATAAAAGGAAGAAGAAAAGCAAGATCGAAGTTTTGGGCCTCTCTCTCTCTCTCTCGTGTTAGGGTTTCTACAGTTTCTAGGCAAGATGAAATTTTGATGCTGCTAGGTTGAAATTCTGAAGCTGCAAGGTCGAAGTTGTGAAGCTACTTCTAGGTCAAAGTTGTGAAGCTACAAGGTCGAAGCTGGGAAGTTGCTTCTAGGTCAAAGTTGTGAAGCTGCAAGATTGAAGGTTATGAAGTTACTTCTAGGTTGAAGTTGTGAAGTTGCAAGGTCGAAGCTATGAAGTTGCATCAAGGTAGAAGCTATGAATCTACTAGGTCAAAGTTGCAGAAATTGTTGCTAAGGGTCGAAGTTGCTGAAGAAGTTGTTGGAAGGTCGAAGTTTGTTGTTGGAAGTTTTGCAAATCAAGAACGAAGGTTGACTTGGTCTTGGAGGGTCTTCGTAAAGGGTCGTAGGTCTTGGAATTCGTCAATTGAAGATTCTATAAGAAAAGAAGAATTCTTGTGAATTTTTCTCTCAACTGGAGAGGTTTTCCCCGTGGCTAATCGCCTCCTTTTGTCTCACTATTCTTTATGGTTTATTGTTCACCTCTACTTGGAAGAAGCAAGTGTCTCGCTGATCATTCCACCTTGTGTGGGATACATTGTTTAAAAGGATGATGGTATGGTGACAAAGGAGTGCAGCGGGTCAAGATGATTGAAGTACTCTCTATCAAGAAAAGGAAGTTGTTAAAGGAAGTCTAGATCACCAAAAGGAGAAAAGAGGTATGTATCTATTTGATAGATTAAGTCATCTTATCATATAGTTGCAGATAGCATGGATAAATGCTCTACCTCGTGAGTGTGATAAAGGATCTCTTCTTTTGAAAAGATGCATGAAGGCATGGTTCACACATTGATAAGATGAAATCAACATAATATGTCCTCATATGGAATATGGAATATGAGTTGACAAAGATGAAGGAACTACGTATGAAAAGTTCTTGGGAAGCAATATGTGAATAAAGAAAGAAGAGATCGTGAAGGATGCAACTACAGCCATAGGAAGTCAACATCCGACAACTAGAAGAATTAATCCATACAGAAGAAGACCATGATAAGGTCTGTAAAGAAAGGAGACCCTTCACATACGACGTCTTGGAGATGTGTTTATGAATATACAAGATGTTGCAGGCAAGCAAAAAGTCATGATGAAAGGCCATCACAAAAGGTAACTTTGATTTAATGTTCATTTTTTATTTTTGAACATCTGGATGGGTTGATACAAGGCTACTAAAAAGAGAGTTGTACATGTCACCTAAAACTAGCACTCATGTGGTTGGATGAGAGATCCTAGAGGAAACATAATGTTAAAATTGGCAACTAGGGCCAAACTCCATGTGGGTCACCTTATTTATGGTTGCTGATATTTTTCCTAGATTCCTCTCGTCGAGAGGTGTAGGATTGATCTAAAGATCATCTGATTCCGACAAGTATTTATGGAGATATGAATTTATTTCTAATTACTTGACAAATTGTCAAGGTCGGCCAGCAGCTAAGTGTGTGGCACACATGCCCAGCGTTTCATATAAATAAAAGAGAGGTTGAGTCATTTGCAACTCATCTCATCGCTCATCTTCTCTCTCCCCTACGCATTACATGAGCCTCTCTCTCTCACACGTGTGGTTGAAGAAGGAAGATGCAGGTTTCGGGTTAGGGCAGTGTTGACTTGGGTTGACCTAGCTACAGGTGGGCAGATTGGATAGCGTTGACCAGCGTGGAGGTTTTCTTGACTGCGGATTAGGTTGGCAACCTCTTCTAGGCTAGCTGCAGTTCTATTCAGCAATTTTGACCAAGTTTGACCACCCCTTTGACCAGCGTTGACTGTCAAGGAGCTGCTGCAGGTTTGATGAGACTTTGACCAAGTGTTGACTGTTGTTTGACTAAGATTTGTGGATTGTTTTGGGGTGCTGAAGACAGCTGTTGAAGATCGAGTTCTTCGAGTTGACTAAAAGTCAATCTGGGGTCGTTTTGACCAAGTTTGACTATGTTGATTTAGGGCTCTCTGCTGCTGTTATAAAATTACAGAATTCTACATTGTATTATTTCTCTCTGCTAAACTATTGAAGATAGAAGAAGATGTGATCAAAGAGTTTCCCCACATTGGGGTTTGTCCCTGGCTAGCCGCCACATCTTGTGTCCCTTGTCTTGGGGTGTTTTCAGTCGATCTTTTAATGTTCTATCTGCACTTTACCTTATGTTTATGTGATTACTAATATGTGGCTAATAAGAAGAAAAGAAGTAAACTGCTCTAAGCATAGAACATACCATAATTTAACATGGTATCGGAGCTGAGGTGAAGACAACGCCCAAATAGAGGAGCAAGAGCAAGAGAAATCACCGAAGGCTGTTAAAGCTATCCTAAAGAAGTCATGGGGTCCTCAACACACTTCGCTGCTGAAGACAAACTCCGTGAGAAGTCTGACTATCACGGATGGAAGATGTCTCTCGATCTATCATTAGAAGAGCAGGAAGTGTTGGACCATGTGAGAGGCAAGATTGTTGAGCCTCCATCAAATGCATCTGCTGCTACTAGGAACAAATGGACCAAGGGAGAAGTCAAAGCAAGGAAGATCATCCAGGACTCTATCGACAAGCGCCTGGTGGCCTATGTTTCAGAGCTGACCACCACCAAGGAAATCTACGATAGACTAGTGAGTTTATTTAAAGTTAATAATACAAATCAAGTTTTGTTCCTTAAAAATAAGTTGAAGGAAATTAAGAAGGGCAAAGATGAGAGTATGCAAGCATATTTCTTAAGGATCACCGAGATCAGGAACGATCTCTTATCTATTGGGGAAGTAATTCCTGACAGGGAAATGACACTCACAACTCTTGGAGCACTGCCATCTGAATGGTATATAGTCAAGACTACTCTTCTCAACAATAACGTAATTCCTGGATTTGAGGAATTGATGGCCAAATGCATTCAAGAAGAAACAAGGATGGAAGAGCAAGAAATGCCAGTACTTAAAGGTCATCCATCTACCTTTTCTTCTCATGCTAAAAGAAGAAACAATTTCGAGGCTGAATTCAAAGGAAAGGCTAGACCGAAGGGTGGAAGAAAAGGACGGTGTTACAATTGCAATAAAATGGGCCACTATGCGAGGGAGCGCCCTGATAAAAGGGACTCACACCATGACGATGATCAAAATCACTCTCATGGCAATCAAAGAATGGCAGGTCCAATGGCAGAGGTAAAAGAAATGTCGGAAATCAAGGAATAGAAAAACCCTTCGAAAAGGCAAGAAACTCCAGGTATGAATCTAACATTGTTAACAATAAGCAAGATGAATATTATCTACCAGCGGCCCTCTCTACTACTGCTCCCCCGGACTCGCTGGGGAATTGGCTTATTGATAGTGGTGCCTCAAGGCACTTCACTAGTTACAAAGAAGCTCTCTCTAATCTAGCAGAGAAGGAGACCAACCTGGAAATTGTTCTTGGGGAAAATTCAAAATATCCCGTGAAAGGCGTAGGGAATGTCACTCTTCAATTGAATCAGGGGAATACAATCCATTTACAAGATGTATTATATGTACCTGATCTCAAAAAGAACCTGGTGTTCATTTCGGCAATGGAAGACAAAGGCTGCAAGGTGGCCTCCAGTGATGACAAGGTACGTGTATGGAAAAAGAACTTTAAAGATGCTTTCACTCTTGGGCTTCAAGTTGATTCATTATATCAGGTCAAAGAAAGCTCGTTGGGTGTCATGTCTTATGACACATCTCTTTAGTCCGAACTATGGCATCGGAGGTTTGCTCACCTTCATTATAAAGCTCTACCCGATGTGAGAAAAATGGTGACCGGAATGCCCAAGTTAAGATTAGAGCAAGAAGGTGTATGTCGAGCATGTGCCGAAGGAAAGCTCAAAAGGAGACCATTCCCCTCAAGCCAAAGCAAGACCTCCGATATATTGCAGTTGGTTCACTCAGACATATTCGGTATGATCCCTGTGAACTCCTTGGGAGGATATTTATATTACCTCTCTTTTACAGATGATTATTCTCGCAAGACTTGGATATACTTCTTGAAAAAAGAAGGATGAAGTGTTCTCCTGGTTTCGGCACTTCAAACTTTCAAAGCCTTGATCAAGAATCAGACCGAAAAGAAGATCAAGACCTTAAGGACTAATAGTGGGACTGAATATGAATCCAATGAGTTTCATGACTTTTGCAAAGAGGCTGGCATTAAGAGGGAGACTACTACACCATATACCCCTGAGCATAATGGTGTGGCGGAAAGGAAGAACCGTACGATTGTGGAAGCTATCTGTGCTATGCTCCATGATCAAAGACTTTCGAAGTTTCTATGGGCCGAAGCTGCAAATACCGTCGTATATGTACAAAACTGATGCCCTCATCAAGCATTGGGTTCCAAGACTCCCGAAGAGATCTTCATTGGTAAGAAACCTGACGTATCTCATTTTAGAATTTTTAGAAGTCCTGTATATTTTCATGTGTCGAAGGAGAAAAAGAATAAAATGGGTGCATCTGGAAAGAAAGGAATCTTTGTGGGCTATAGCGAAAATACTAAGGGCTATAGAATTTAAGTGGCTGATCAAAGGGAAGTTGAAATTAGCCATGATGTCACCTTTGACGAAGATATGGCTCTTAGCAAAGTTGTCAATATTCCTATTCTAAGGGGATCTAAAGAAGCTGACACCAGGGAACCGAAGGAAAAGGAAGATGAGACGATGCCCGATGTGGAAGAACCTATGGATCCTATTGATCCCCCTCCGCAAGAGCCTTCCTCTTCTAAGAAAAGGCCATCACGGCTTAGGGGACACTTGATGTTGAAGGACACATTGCAGCCAGAGGAACCTTCCGGGAAAGTAAGAAGTCGAAAAGGTATCACGGATACCTGACCATCATGAGCACGATCATCCAAAATGAGCCTACGTCATTCGCAGAAGCTGTCAAGCATCAAGTATGGAAGGATGCTATGACCGAGAAATATGAGTCCATCATGAAAAAAGATGTTTGGGATGTGGTCCCCAGACCACAGGACAAAGCAATTGTCACTTCGAAAAAGCATGCAGTTGATGGAAGTGCGGAAAAGTATAAGGCTCATTTTGTCGCTCGTGGCTTCTCTCAAAAGGAAGGTATAGACTATGAGGAGATATTTGCACCTATTGCCCAATATACCACCATCCGCTCGATCATAGCCCTTGCTGCTTCACAAGGATGGAACCTACATCAGATGGATGTCAAAATTGCGTTCTTGCATGATTCGATCAAAGAGGAAGTCTATGTAGAGCAACCCAAAGGATTTGAGATTCATGATCGAGAATCTCATGTGCAGGTTGAAGAAGGCCCTCTATGGGCTAAAGCAAGCACCCCGAGCGTGGAATGAAAGGATCAATAGCTACTTGATGAAGCTGGGATTCACTAAGAGTGAAGCCAATCCTAATCTTTACTGGTGTTGTACATTGACGACCTCTTTCTAACAGGGGCAAACCCTCTCATTCACAAATGTAAGAGGGAGTTGGCTTCTGAGTTTGAGATGAAGGACCTGGGATTGATGCACTATTTCCTAGGACTAGAAGTTTGGCAGAATCCAGGGGAGATTTTCCTATCTCAAGAAAAATATGTGGTGAAGATATTGGAGAGATTCGGTATGGTGGACTACAAGCCCGTAACTACCCCGATGGAGCTTGACTTCAAGAAGTTAAGCAGTAGTGCTACCGGACCTATTTTACGAAATGCTACCGAGTATTGTCAACTCGTCGGAGCATTGATGTTCCTAGTGAACTCCCATCCGGATATATGCTTTGCAGTCAACACGTTGAGTCAACATCTGGTTCAGCCTCACCACACACATTGGATTGGTGCCAAGAATCTGTTGAGATATCTTCGTGGCACGATCACTCATGGGTTGAGATACATTACCAGAGATGTGAGACTGCTTGGATATACTGATGTTGATTGGGCAAGCAGTGTGGTGGACGGAAAGAGCACTTCTGGGTGTTGTTTCTCTTTGGGATCTGCCTCAATATCCTAGATGAGCGGGCAGCAGAAGTCGATGGCTTTAAGCACCGCCGAGGCAGAGTACACTGATGCTAGTATGGCCTCCTGTGAGGCAGTCTGGTTGCGAAAACTCTTCAATGAGTTGTTTGGATTTACATTGGATACCACCGTGATCCTGTGTAATAACCAGAGCAGGATTCGTTTATCAGAGAATCTTGTATTTCATGATCGCTCCAAGCATATCGATATCAAGTACCACTATATTCATGCAGCGGGGAGCAATAAGGCTCCAACATATCAGTACAGATGAATAGGTCGCCGACATTTTGACAAAGCCCGTGGGAAAGGTCAAATTCTTGACTTTCCGAGAACGACTTGGTGTCGTTCAAAGACCCTCATATGAGGGTCGACTATGATGTATTGAGCTCTAGGAGCTCCAAGGGGGCACAAGGTACTTCTTGGAGCGACATGCGACCACAGGGTGACTCACCATCCCCTGGTGGTGCACTATGTATAGGGTGAAAGGTTCAACCTTCCCCTGTGACACCCCGTGGCGACTGTGGAACAGGATGATTAGTTCTCCTGTGGGCCAGGATGATTGGTTCTCCGTGGCGACTGTGGAACAAGATGATTAGTTCTCTTGTGGGCCAGGATGATTAGTTCTCTGTGGCGACTGTGGAATAGGATAATTAGTTCTCCTGTGGGCCAAGATGATTAGTTCTCCATGGCGTTTATTGGACAAGATGATTCGTTCTCCTGTGGACAGAATGATTAGTTCTCCTATCGAGGCATCCTACCCATGCCGTTTGGGACTCATGGGAAGTACCTCTCATCTGATCAATAAGCAAGGAAATGGGGTTAGGGACCATAGTAGTACTATCGATGGGACGCATCTATCTACCGTACTCCCCATGCTAGGATGAGCTCCATTGATCTGGGATCAATGATACTGATCTGGGATCAATGAGAGTGGTATGACACACTCTGAGACTGACTTCAGGTCAGTGGAGGATGGTATGATACATCCTCGATCATTTCTTCTTCTTCATAGTTCGAGCACAGCAAAGCAGGGCCGAGCTATGCAGGGCAGTGCATTTGATGGCTAGGATAGTAGCGACGGTTAGACGGATTGCAGATGGAGTTCTCCCTAGTTAAGAGGGAGTGTTAAAATTAGCAACTAGGGCCAAACTCCATGTGGGTCACCTTATTTATGGCTACTGATATTTTTCCTAGATTCCTCTCATCGAGAGGTGTAGGATTGATCTAAAGGTCATCCGATTCCGACAAGTATTTATGGATTGATGTAAAGAAAATTTATTCGAGTCAAAAAGACCCTCCAAGACCTCATCATGGCGCAAAGATTAAGTCGGCCTACATAAAGGGCCAAGACAGCCTAAAGATAGCAATTCGTACCCCTTAAAAGTCTATATATAAGAAGGAACTTGACCTCATTTGGACACACTCTCAAGCAAGTTTGATCTCCTGAGATAGAAGTTGGAAAAAAGACGAAAAGGAAGAAGAAGAGCAAGATCAAAGTTTTGGGCCTCTCTCTCTCTCTCGTGTTAGGGGTTCTACAGTTTCTATGCAACACGAAATTATGAAGCTGCTACGTCGAAATTCTGAATCTACTATGTCGAAATTATGAAGCTGCTACGTCGAAATTCTGAATCTACTATGTCGAAATTATGAAGCTATAAGGTCGAAGTTGTGAAGTTGCTTCTAGGATGAAGTTGTGAAGCTGCAAGGTCGAAGCTGCAAGGTTGCTTTTAGGTCTAAGTTGTGAAGCTGCAAGGTCGAAGCTATGAATTTGCTTCTATGTTGAAGTTGTGAAGTTGCTTCTAGGTCGAAGTTGTGAAGCTACTTCTAGGTTGAAGCTATGATGTTGCTTCTAGGTCGAAGTTGAGAAGTTGCATCAAGGTTGAAGTTGTGAATCTACTAGGTCGAAGTTGCAGAAATTGTTGTTGGGGGTCGACATTGCTAAAGAAGTTGCTGGGATGTCGAATTTTGTTGTTGGAAGCTGTGCAAATCAAGAAGGAAGATTGACTTGGTCTTGGAGGGTCTTGGTCAAGGGTCACAGGTCTTGGAATTCATCAATTGAAGATTCTATAAGAAGAGAAGAATTCTTGTGGGTTTTCCTCTCCACTGGAGAGGTTTTGGCCCTATCTGATCGCCAATATCTTATGTCCTTTTGTCTCACTGTTCTTTATGGTTTGGTAGTTTTTTATGAAAAGAACACAATAATAATTAAGGTGAAAAAGAATCTAATCAAGATAAGCAAAATACATCACAAGCAATTATCAGAGTAAGAGAGATCAAATAATCAAGTTGCCCTTAGATTTATCAACACAAAGGGGTCTTACATGTATGACAATGACTCTTTTGACTTCATAATTCTATGACAAACCTAGAAACACTCTTGATCTACAAATAAATTCACCTTGAGCATAAAACCCATGCATCAATAATGAAAATAATAAATTCCTTTTTCTCTTTTCATCAAATACATAAAATCATGATTACAATAGACATTATGAAGGCCAAACCTAGTTTAACATTTCAACATGATCTAGTTGACAACTCCATCTACTCTGTGTAAATAGATCGCAATATATTCTTTTTCATCCATTTTTATATTTTCAAACTGAGCTCTATATTTTTGAAGTTTGACCTACTTGACTTTATCATCACCTTCATACAAAGATTAAGCTTATCCCAAACATCTTTGGCTGCGGTGCAAGTCATTACCTTGGTCTTAACAGTTCTTGTTAATCCAACTGTGATGGCATGAAGAGCTTTTGATTTGCAGTTGAACAACTTGCTCTTGTTAGGATCAATTGGAGGATTTTTAGGAACTTTGTAGTCATTTACGATGGAGAGCCAAACATCCACTCCTATAGACTTCAGGTAGGTTTCCATGCAACATAATCATTTAAATCAAATATCAGAATTGTCCTTGAAGAGAGGCCTTCCATGTGATCCATGCTTGTTTATGATCTTCCCTCCAGTGATTAGATTGTTAGAGGGTAACCTGCTCTGATACCAATTGTTGGAAATACTGAAAGGGGCAGTGAATCAGTATTTCATTTTTTCTTACAATAAAGGAATCAAAAACATTAACCAATAACATCAAACCAAAGGAACACAAGATATATTGATATTACAAGGGAAGCTACAAGTTCTAGATTTACCAGCTACAACTAGAAGGGCTACAACCCCAAGTTTACCAGCTCCCACTGGAAGGAGGTGACAACCTCCTGAAGGATGCTACAACTTCCTTCCCTAGCACCACCCTTAACAATAAAACAAAGAATAAAACTCTTGGGCTCCCGTACCAAGGGCAATGACCAATTACAACAATAAAAACCCTGTTAATCTCTATCAACACATCGTTGGGTCACAGATTGTATGCAATGATACCTCAGTCAACATCTTCAGTCAAACTGTCAAGGTATAACACCTTAAATCTGCTTCTTGAAAGTTGCTAAAGATAAGCTATCACAACACTTCACTAACTGCTTCAAATATGGGTTCGCAAATTAATAAGAATACTGTTTGGGATCATATCTTAATTTCAAAATAAACCGGTTGTGCCTTCTCAGCCTTTGCTTCAGAATGTGACGAGTGATTTGCCTTTGAAAGTGCTCTTAACCTCTCATTCGAATAGATGTTTGACAAGTCTCAATACAAATCAGTATTTGGCCCTTAACAATGATCAAACATCCCTTAACAATGATCAGACATCAGATATTGTCCTCAATTCTGTCTTTAATAAACCTCAGGTTTCTGCGTCAAACTTTGCCTTAAGACTGCCCTCTAAACAGGCCTGATTTATTCATTTTTTTGTGGCCCAAGATTCCTTCTTTCAGCTCCAACGCAAGCATTGACAAGAATTCAAGTCTGCAAGGCTAAAATAGATTCAACCCTTCAATGGATCATTCACAGCCACAAAAGAGCTTGAACCAACTCAGAATCAACCTCTGATTACTGCAGATCTTTCTTCAGACGAGTCTCAGAAAAGACCGAAACTGTACCACAGAAAGATGCAAATAGAAGCCTCAGGTACAAGTCAGAAATGAGCCTCAGGAAACCCGAATTAGGCCTCAGGTGCAGGGCCGAATAGGCCTCAGACATGCCAAATTGGACCTCAGGAAACTTCTGCCTCAGACAGTGAATTAATCTTCCACAACTTTGTCTTTAATGAAGGTCTGTCCTGCACTCAGAGATTACTATAACATGTCCAGCAAATAGCCCACAAGAAGAATTAAATGATTAACCTCAAAACCTTTAACAGCTCAGCCTCTTTACCAGATATTCAATAAGCTCTCTGCCTCAGGAAACTCCACGAATTCTTGATCAGAGATGCACAAAATTTATATCCTTTATGCTGCCACAACTAGGCAATATATTCAATTGAAGAGGCCTAATTTGAGGATGACCTGAACCTTGAAAAGAAATGACTTTTCTAGAGCCAACCAGTCATTTTTGCCACAAAACAAGCCAACCTGAGGAGGGAAGTCGACTTGAAGGAAAGGGGCTTAGACATCTCAACAAAAAATATTTTTGTCGTTTATAATAGCATTTTTAGGGCTGACTTGAACATAAGAACTTAGGCTAATTTGACTCTCAATTTTGACCTTCTTCTAGGGCAGCAATAAAACATTAAGGTCATCATTTTGTGGGGCAAGATGCTGGTGCTAAACCCATATTTGGGGCATCAATATCTCTCCAACCAAGAGGACCCACAAAGCATGCCACCTATCAAATGAAATGGCGTGACAAGGGCTACCAAACTAGAGGGTCTTTGCATGTGCACGCAAATCACCAAACCAATGCTGGCCCATCCACCCTTTGACATTAATAAAAATTTCTTCCAACAGTCACTGCTGCTAGACTTCTGATCTATCTGTCCACAATACTGAGGCCCTTTGGCCTCCCTTGCTTGCTCATATGAGGCCTCTTTGGCCTTATTCTAGGGCTTCAGCCCCAACTCTGATCATAAACAAACTCTCGGCCAGTATAGCCTCTAAACTAGTAGACAGAAAAACCTTATGTCCAGCCTCCTCTTCGTTAAACAAACATAGAATTCGACTCCTTCAAGAGATGCTACTCGTCCTTCTTAAAGAAAGAAAACTCCACTTGACCTCCCCTTGAAGATCTGCGGCTCTCCTCTTAGCTTGTGCTCACACAAGATGAGTTGCTATGATGGTGACATGACCTCCAAGGTCTCTCAAATATATAGATCTCTGATTAATTGTCTTAGGAGCCCTTAACTCCATTAAAGAGTCTCCTCCACAATAATTAGAATAAACAAATAATAAACTGTGGTTCTAAACCCACAACTTTGGGCCAAAACCCACAGGCTTGGGTGCTTTGCCCACAAAGTGGGTTTTCTCCTCACAAGTCAAGCACCTTAAACTTGTGGGAGTACCTCCCAAGCTAAAAGATTTTCAACAATACAGCCCAAATTAGTTAGTAGGCTCTCATTATGTGAGCCCATAGTAGTTAAAATTCTCTATGGATAGCTATATATTGAGTAGAAAGCTATGAAATGTTTTGTCAAGAATCGTTATTCTATTTGGAACATTTCTCTTGGAGGTTTACCCCTTAAAGTTCTATTTTTTGTATTAAAGTTCTTTCTTGTGGTTTCTATCTCTTTTCTCTCATGTTCTTGGGTTTTGCACTACATTTTATGTGATTTCTCTAAAGTTTTGAAGTTGGGTACACTACATTTCTCCCATTAACAGTCTCAGTGACTTCTTCAACAAGCAATATGGAATTCACAGGGGGTAATTCCCTTGTTCAACATTAAGGTTGCGAAGTAAATATTGTTGTTGTAATGCTTTTTCTTTGTACTCCATTTAGGTTTGGGGGTGTTGGAATTATGGGTGTAATCTTCATATAAAATTACTACACACTCATATGTATCACTTACATATTTGTGATCATGGCTAAGGCCATCCTTTGATCATTTAGCAATATTTATTGCAATAATAGGGAGTGGTTAAGGCCAACCTAGTCAAACATGCAGACATGAGCTCCCTAACCACTCTTGGGGGTAGTGCCTTATTTAAGTTAAGTGTACAATGTAAATACACCACAACTCTCATGTATTGCATCATCCTATGATCTTCTTGATCTCCCTTAGAAATGGTTAGCGTAAAGGAACCTATAGCTTTGGCATTTTTTGTGATCAACATTTAATTCTTTTAAAAACACTTGTGCATCTCTTATGTAGGATACTAGGGTTATATAGCCACATCATATGCACAAGGTTTTCGATAGTCATGGTCCCATTGCGCTCGTCTAATCCACAAATGGTTGGAAACACATTCTCCAAGTTCTATTCTACCCCCTTCCATTTGTGACTATCTAAAGAACTTGAAACCACACCTTTGGATCAAAGAACAAACAAGGTTTTAACCAATGCACGAAACCATTAATCACATCCTTACACTCAACACCATTATTTAGGAGGCATCACATACCTCTTTAGAGGTCTATCGTCACTTTGTCAACTTTTGGAGGCCTATCGTCGCTTTGTCAACTTTTAGAAGGCATTTGAATCAATCCCAAAAGAGGGTTTGTTCCAATGGCTTTGAGATATTGGCATCTTAGAGACCATTATCATTGTTATCTTTTGTCAATATGAGTATGTCCTAGGCAATCTCCGCACAACAAAGGGGTTGTTAGATGGTATCGAGAGTTGGTACTATTGGGATAAAGCAAGGGTCCCTCTCCCCCACCTTATTTGGGATCTATGATGATACATTTGAGTTCTTCCTCCACAGGCATATCCAAGATGACAATGGGTACCTTCTTAACCATGTTTTGATCCTCTTGATCTCCTCCCTCAAGCGCCTACAAAGATGATTGGATGCCTTGTCTTCTTTTGTGATCTTTGTCAATTAACAGTCAACCCAAGTAAAGCCAAGGTTATGATCTTCAACAAGTCAAAAAATGTCCTCTTGAACCATCACTTCTTTTTCCAAGGAAAGGAAATCAATTCTTGAGGCCTCATTTTGGCTTGAGTTAGCCTCTCCATTGGTTCATATCGTTGTCCTCACCTTGCTTATTGATCTTCAAAACCTAGGTCAAAAAGGAGCACAAATCCCCAACTCTACTCCAAAGACTATGCTTCCAAAACTTCCAAGACATATCATCCATGGTGTTCCTCATGGACAACATCATTCGACCCAATACTATATGATTCAAAGTTTTGGGGACCTAGTCTAATAGAGTCTAACTAGGCTATGACAAAAAGAATTGAAACCCTCCTCCTTTTACATATGTTAGAAGGCAATCCCTCAACCCATCAATGGGGCAATTTTTCAAGCTCATTTAGGCTCAACCCTTCCAACTAAAGATTGTGTTCAAGCTAGTCTCACTTCTGTTGATTTGTGTAGCTTGGGAGGTACTCCCACACCCTAGAGAACTAGGTTTAGGAAAAGTTTGACCCACATGGGCTTTGTGGGTAGTGAACCCAAGCAGTAGGTTTTGCACCCAAAGTTGTGGGCGCGAAACCAAGTGAAGAAATATTTGTTTAATCATCAAAATCAAGTGGGGTGCCCTTGAAGGGCTAAGGAGAACCAACGAGTTTGATGATGTGGTGAGATCAAATGAAAGAAGTCTATTTTCTAATGTTAGTTGGGGTTTCATGAAGAAAACTCAAGTCAGCTAGGGTTTATGTCATGACCCTTGAGGGCTAGTAGTAGCCCCCTCATAAAGACTATAAGAAGGAATAGATATGGATCATTTGATCACCATCCAAGTGCAACGACTCAAGTAGATCTCAAGCCAAGTGCAAGTAGCCTCAAGGAAATCGCAGCCAAGAGGAAGATTTGTTGATCTGAGTTTGTCTAAGGTAGAAGGAGGTTGCCTCTGTTTGTATGAAGCCAAGTTAGAGAGGAGTTTTTCTGTGATTGGGCAACCAAGATTCAGCCTAAAAGGAGGCTTGTTTTATCTTTGTTCTGCAAGAAGTAAAGGTGGTTAAAAAATTGTATCTACAAGAGAGTGTTGAGGCCTTGTGTTGGCTAAGGAAGAAGGCCATTAGGCCAGGTTCGGATGCCGACTAGACACCCAAGTGTCTTTGTGGACAGTGAAGGTAAGGACAGGTAGTTGGGACGAAAAGAGGGCTGCTACAGGCCTAGAATATGTTGAGAAAAGAAGAGCCTCAAACTTGTATTGTGACTGAGGTCTGAATGAGGGCCAAATTCTTGTTAAGTCAACGAATGGTCTGCTAAGTGGTTGGTATTTTTGGAGTCTTGTTGCTAGGTGATGGGAGGATTGTTCAAGGGTTTGAACAGTAGTTTATATGCACTAGTTTAGGGCTTCTTCTATGCAAGATCATTCAGTGAAGATTTGTCCCTAAGAGGCCTAGATTTGTGCATCAACAAGAGGATTGTGACCCTTAGAAGATGGCATTCTGCTATAATGTGGATCTATGACTAGGTTGCATGTCTAAGATGGTTTGCTCAAGTATTTCAGCGAGAAATAAGGCCGAAGTGTCTCCTAATGTGAACAAAGATGCGTGTAGGTCAAATGTGTTGGAACTATCTTGAAGAGAAGAAATGTGTGCTCAAAGTGATGAAGAGGACGACCTAAGAACAATATTCTATGTGGACTATTAGTGGTTGTTAGGAAGCCCTAAGTACAGTGATAAAGGGCAATAATGTCACTGTTGTGTGGGTTGTCTAAAGTGCCCTAGGATTAGCATTCTGGAGCAACTAGGACATTGACAAGTGGGTAGAATAAAGACCTCATGTGCAGTGATCATTGGAGGAGCCAATGGATTGTTAGGAGGCAGATTTGGGCAAGCCCTAATTTAGCTAATGTAAGTTCACATATGGTTGATAAGAGCGCAGATTGTGAAGTCCCCGAGAGCGGATATCTTGGAGGAGTATCAGGACTGCTAGTGGGCAGATTACTAAGCCTATGTTCAGTGATTTTAGAGACAGCTAGAAGATTGAAAGTGGCAAATTGGCGGCTCAAGGTGCAATCATTCTAAAGGTACAAAAGTTGCAGTGGTCAGCAAAAGAGGAGGCAAAGGACCTACCAGATGTGTTCAAGGTATGTGGACCAAAAGGGTTGAGTAGAGTGCTCCTTCAGCAAGTAAGCCAAGTGTACTTTCTTCAAGGAAAGATTGGTAGTCATAGTTGTTGACTCCAAGCCCTAGTTGTGTCTTGTATCAGGGTTGTATGTAAGGGCCATGATCCCTAGTACAGGAGCCCTAAGATTGTTGTATTAAAGTTTGTAATATAACAAGGTGTGGGTTAAAAAGTGTCATGTGCATGAGATTTATTCGCTGTTATATGTTTTCCGTTGTGTAAAGTGCTTATGTTGTGGCATTTGAATGTGTTTGTGATCGTGATCTTAGACTCAAACCTGATTCTTGAGTGTCATGGAAAAATCAACAACTTCTACATCACATTTGGAATTTTGTCGACTTGGCCATTCGTCCATATCATTATCCTCACCTCGCTTATTGTTCTTCAAAGGTCGTTGCTTTGAATAGCCCAGAAAGCATACTTGATATTTACTTTTGGGGGTCTTCCCACCTATTGTAGTAAATTAGTATTCCAATGTACCCCCTACCCTAGTTCAAATACTATTTAGATGCACCTAGACATCTCTTGACTACCATGGTTGAAACCCAGGTTAGTCTTATTTCTACGTCACATTTTACTTTTATAGACTTGGATACTAATTGAGACAATTATCCTCACCTTGTTCTTTAGAGGCAATTGTTTTGAATAGCTCAACAGGCATGACCGCTCTTTACTTTTGTTGGTCTTCCCACCTATTGTAGTACGTTGGTATTCCAATGGACCGCTTTCCCCATTTCAAATACTCTTAATATGCACCTACCATCTCTTGCCTACTATGCAAGACTTAAATGATCACCGTAGATGACATCTACATGTAGTACATCCAAGCAACGTGGATCGACATGAAGCATGTTGAGTCTCAAGCTAGCTTCTTATGCAAAGCACTTCATGGATGCATACATGTGTGATCTTTGGATGCATGTCCTTAAGGTTCCCTTAGGAAAGTTCAGGATAGCCTCATGCTAACTTTGAGTGTAGGTCATGCACCAAACCTCATAGTAAGACCAAGATTTGATCATTGTAGAACCTCGAGATATTGAGACAAAGGAGCATTTCATATTCTTCAACCCCATTTATTATGAAGTCCCAGAGTCAATTATATTTGTCTATTCAAGTCATAGAATTCCCTTTCCAATTTCTTACCATATTCAAACAAAAGATGCCTGACATTATTCATGCAAGAGGTCGTCAACCTCAACCCCAAAGTCTCTAAACACCCCACAAGTCGAACAACACTAAGATGATCATATTTTTTTCCAAATGCTCCCATTTAGCAAGAGCACCAAGAGGCAGGTGTAGGCCTAAAGCAATACCAATTCCGCGTCCAAATTTGTGATGCCATGAGGATCCATACACCCTCCACTAGGGAGTCAACTACTTCTCTAAGACGCATACAAAGGTATGGTATCAATTCTTGGGTTAGTTCACACTATATCATGCAAATGAGTTCTTCCACATCTCATCAATGAGATCTTACACATCTCATCAATGAGATTCCCTTTTCAAGTAGTCAGGCATACTACAACATCTCATCAATGAGTTTCCCTTTTCAAGTAGTCAGGCATAGTATAAATCAATTCTTCTTGAATGAATCATCTATATAAATTTTCTCTCCACTGCCTCAAATGTTAGGAGAGTTATCCAATCAAACATACACTAGCACCTCTTTCCCTTGTACCCTCGTACAGGACATTATTCCAAGGATTTTGGGGACTCAACAATACCTACACACTTACATCTATATTCTAAGACAAGACCCTGTTGAAAACACTAAGAGTGGGTGTGAATCACTATTTCACAAATTTCAACAACATAAAGATCACAAAGCATTAACCAATCACATCACATCAAAGATACACAAGATTTATATTAACAATTTATTTATATCTTGAAGGAAGCTACAACTTCTAGTTTTACCAACAACTACTTGAAGGAGCTACAACCCTGGTCTACTAGCATCCACTGGAAGGAGGCGACAACCTCCTGAAGGAAGCTACAAATTCCTTGCCTAGTGTTGGAGAAAATGTAACTAGGCTCGGCCTTCATAAATGTAATTTTGATATTTATACTTATTCAAGAAAAAGAGAAATTATTTTTGTATTATTTGTCAATGAGTTTCTTGCTCATTGAAAATAGGTTAAGCGCATTTTGAAGTGCTTCTAGGGAGTCAAAGTCAAAATGTAATTATGAAAAGACCCTAAGAGGGCATGTTACATCATGTAAGTCATCATACAAGGTCAAGGAAATAACTCAAGCATGCCCAAATCCTCTCCTAGCCCAACGAAGTCTACAAGCAACAAAAACGATGAATAAATCTTGAAATATAATGCAACTACAAGTTGGCTTTAGGGATAGTCATATCGGCTTCAAGGAGGAGGGACAAACCTCTATAAATAGAGGTTGTCCACTCCTCATTTGGACACACACACATCTCTTAAATCCGCAAGGAAGAAGAAGGCTTAAAGGACGAAGAAAAGGTGAGAAAAGGGGCTACAAGGACAGCATTACAAGAAGGAAGAACAGCGAAGTTAAGGGGTTGCTTTCTAGGGTTTCTGCAACCACACGTGTGAAGGAGTAAGGGGCAGACTACAACCAGATCAACATCAAAAGTGCAGTGACATATCATTTATGGTTTGGGCTAGAAACTAGGCTAATAAAGGTCTCCTACTCCAACGTTGAAGGCAACCTCACAAGCGAAGGAAGAAGAGACATAACTGAGGAAGAAGAGGATTATTTCTAGGGCTCGAAACAGTCACATGTGCGAGGAGCTAAGTTGCAGGAAACGTTGGAGAAGGGTCCGTATCCGGCTAGAAACGAAGCAAAAATACGGTGGAGTTTCCTCTTCTAACTTGACTTTTTCTTGTATTTTTTTAATTTTTTTGCTTCTAACTTTTTATTGGGCAACTAAATATCTTCTGGATGCTTCTAGATGCCTCTCAAGTTATAGAAAAGAGGATTTTTTGAGTGGGGCAGCCTAATGTTCAAGCCTATGGCCCTAGTGTTGATATGCAGTTCATGGTAATGTTAAATTCTTAAAGTAAAAGTGACATTCTCCTTTATCTTTCATTTTCATCCTTTTACCTAAATTTTTAACATTACCATGAAATGACTCGGGATGTTTGAGAGTGGTTTCGCTCTCATTGGATTTCATAAGGAAAAAGTAGAATTTTAGATCTCACTCAAAATCCAGCAGTCTTATCTGTTTTTCAAGATTTCAGGATTGGGGGGATTGCAGTGTTTCCATTGGATTTTGTCATGTACTAGGGTATGGAACTTGTATTTAATCAAGAGAACCAAGCCCTTTATGCAGGGGAGACTTCCAATAATCAAGGGCACATAGGGTACTAGAGTATGGAACTTGTATTTAATCAAGAGCACTAAGGTCGTTCGACTATGTAGGAGGAGACTCCCAATCAAGCACGAGACAAGAAATTATAAATTTCTCGTGGCTGATTTTGGATATTGCTATCTTCATTATGTGATCATTCATGAGTAAATGTGATGTAAATTTAGAAACTTATAGTTTATGCATTGACAATTTAATCATAATGTAATAAATTAGAATGTATCATATATGCTTTATGATTGCACATATTTCTTAAATGTCTATATATATTATATATATATATATATATATATATATATATAATATATATATATATATATATATATTGCATTTCCCTATTTCCAAAATTTGGGGGGTCACATTTCGTACCCGTGCCCGTTTCAGAAACTCGTACCCATTTCCTTGTTTCACGCAACTTAGGCGCGGAGCAGGAAGGACTTGACAACAGTTTAGGGCAGTAGCATAAGAAGCCTAATTCGGATGTTCAGTTAGGTCTACAAGGTATCCCAAGGTCAGCAAAGAAGCCCCTCCTTATAGCAAAGAAGAGGAGCCCTAATATTCTAGGGTTTCTTAGCCTAGACAACAAAGTGTTGGAAGACAAGTGCCAAAAGAAGTGTCAGAAGATGTGTCGGAAGTGATAGTGCAGAAAGTGGAAGGATTTGACTCATGCTTGGAGGAGATCTTAGTCAAGGGTCTAGGGTTTGGCAGTTGTTCAAATAAGAATCTTCAATAAGAGAGAACTTACAAAGGGTTTCCCTCTCAAGAGTGGAGAGGGTTTGTCCCTGACAAAGAGCCAAATTTTGTGTTCTTGTTAATACATTTTGGTAGCAATTTGATGAAGCACATACATATGCACTAATAAGAACAAGAAGTATAAGCTAACTAAGAAGAAGTAAAAAGACTTCACAAATTGTTATCAAGTCTCGGAGAATCACCACAACACTACTTTGCCCTAGATTCTCTAACACCTAGCACCAGCCTACCACCCTTATTAATAAAACAAGAATTTTGGGCTCTTGTACCAGGGATACTGACCTAATTGCAACAACATTGAACAAACTAAACAATCATACAATCTTGTCATTGTCCTGTAACTCGACCATTGTTGTTCATCAACTGTTGTCACATTGTATCATTGTCAATGAACTTATACTCATGCAAATTCGTGTCCTCAACTTGTTTTGCCCTATGACCAACTTCTAACTGCCCCTAGCTAATTCCAAAATTACATAATTTCTTGCCTTTTACCGTTATTGCCACTATCTTTTTGTACTGGAACTTGATAAACATTCACCTATAGCAATGTACAGAACCAAAGATCTAAACAAAAGGCTCATACATCAATCTTTCACATTAATTTGCAAGAGGAATGGATTTCATTGATCTAGTTGCCCCTGTTTTTAAGGTTCCTTGCACATTGTCCTTGATCAAAGATATGTCTTCAAGATTTCCCCTAATCTGCGCATTAATTTTGCCTTTGGAGTATGGCCCGACAAGGCCCTCAAACATTCTTTTGGCTACTGCTAAATCTGATCCAAAATTGTGCCATTAATCAACTCTTAAAGGCCTTTGTATCAGTATTTTTCTTGTGCCTGTGCAAGCCTAAATCAGTTTCCTCCTACAGCCTAGAACTTGTCTTTCCTCTATGGCCTAACAAGCCTACTTCAGCATCGTTCTAAGGTCTCAACAGACTTCTCTTTGCGCACTAACAAGCATCCCTCTACGGCCTAACAAGCACTACTTTGCGGCCTAAACAAGCACCCTTTTGTGGCTAGATCAGAGCTATTTTGGCCTTTGTCCTGCGGCTTGCACAAAGCTCAGAATTCGGCCTTCCTATGGCTTGCTACAAACTCGAACTTTGGCCTCTTTGCAATCTACTTTAGGATCAAATTCAGTCCTAATATGTGGCTAAATCGGATTTGTCTAGGAACCCGGATCTTTGCCTTAGACACCTCAGGAAGCAAAGAAAAAGATATGTCCAACAACTATCTCAATAGATAGCTAGGTCTCCTACTTTAGATCTGAAAAATACTCATTTCATTAGCCTTGACCATTGCTCTCCATATCACAAGATTTCTTCTTCTTTAGACCTCGAACTGCTCCAAATATGTTATGTACACGGATGCATCGAAATATCTTGCTTGAAATGCCCACAATTTACTCTTAATTATACATTTGGAGGGAGGGCTAAATTGGGGTCGACCTACCCACAAAAGAAATACAAGTTTGCCATTTAAAAACCTTTATCAAGTTGACCTGTAAGAGGAGGCTTAGACTTCTTAAAAAATTAATTTTGTCATTCATAATAGCGCTTTTCAAGGTTGACTTGGACACTTGGACTTAGGGCAAATTTGTTTACAAATTAGATCTTCTTCAAGGGGCAATGATGAACAATTAGATCATGATTTCTTGGGGCATGAACTAGAGACACACCCATCATTTGGGGCAACAAACTTTAAGCTTGAATATCTCTCCAACCAAGAGGACCCACAAGGCGTACAGCCTATCAAACGAAATGGTGTGACGAGGGATACCACTCTAGAGTGTTCTTGCATCCAAATTCACTAACTTTTGCATGCATATTGTCAAACAAGTGCATCATATCAATGGCCAATTCACCCTTTGCCATCAATGACAACTTTCTTCCAATAATCTCCCCCTTTGTCATTGATTTCAACACCTTGGACCCCCCTATCATCATGCTTCCTCTTCCATCCTCTTTCGCTCTTCCCCTTTGACATCAAAGGCAAAGGGTGTCTTGCTTTTCCGGGGTTGCTTCCCCTAACGATATTTCTTCTTCTCACTCAACATGTTTTCTTCTCCAAATCCTAGTGGGTTTTCTTTCTTGCCTAATCTACTTAGGAGTCCACTTCATGTCACACTTGTAGTCTCATGCAATATGTCCAAAGTTATGGCATTTAAAGCATTTTGTGTTATACCTAAATGATGGAACAAATGTTGTGTACCTTTTGCTGAAGAATCCATTAGGGTTTCTGACTCGTCTACCTATAAACATGCTTCTAGCGTTTTGATATCCTTTGTAGTTAACCTTGTTATAAGTTCTATAATCCCTGATTACCTTGATGAGTTGGATTACCATGATGGTCTTTTGAAAAATTTCGGCTTTGGAGGAGGTCCAGTCTTTTACTGTTCTTCTTGATAAGGTGTCTTCTTGAGAACATTAGCATAACTTCTTAGATTAGCAACTTCATGCTTCTTCTGGTTTTCACTTGGCCGTTTGAGGACAAAAATTTCGCTTTCAAGTTTTCTTCAAATTTCTCCTATGGGGGCTTGGTGCTTATATCTCCTTTGCATGAAGGTTCACCTAGACTTGATTTGTTGCAGCTAACAATGTTATCTAGCCCTTGCAAGCTTTTCAACTTTTTATTGAGCTTGTTAACTTCAACTCTTAATGATACAACTTCTTCTTCACACTTCTCACAATCTTCTTCCTTCTTCTTTCGCTAGCATTTGGTCACTTCTTCAATTCTTCTTGCTACTTCAAGTTGGGTCTTCAAGGAGATAATTTCTTCTTTAAGCCTTCTCTCTTGTTGATCAATTCAATTTCTAGCTTAATCAAATCCTCGGATTTGTCTTTAAGATGACTTGTCAAAATTTCTTCTCTCCTTTTTGCCTCTTGTACCTCAGTCTTTAAGCGAGCAGCTTCCTTTTCAGCTTGGCTTCTTTTTCAAAGGAAATATCTGGGAAAATCCACACAAAGGGATCACTTCCAGTCGGCTTATTAGCAAAGCTTAACCGTGAGAGCATCAAGGAGAATTGACCTCGTGACCTCCCAATAGCAAGGAGCTTTTAGCGACTAGACCTTGACTAATTGAGCTAACCCTCAGGGCTTCCTTTTCAGCTTGTTTTGCATAAAGCTCTTCTAGCTTTTCCCAAATATCTTTAGCTTAAAAGCATTGTCCCACCTTGTCTTTTACAAGATCTGATAAGCTTCTTAGGATGGTATCCATTGCTCTTGTATCGTCTTCTTTAGACTCCTTTGTGGTTGTATCTCTGATAACAACTGCAAACCATATACAAACTAGCGTTGTCAAATAGGCCTTCGTAGCACACTCCATAATTAATAGTTTGTTCCAGCAAACACGGGAGGTGGAAACCAGTGTTGCGAACATCTTGATAACATCCTGATTTTATCACGAAATCATGATTTTTTTAATTAGCCAATGTTTGTCGATTTTTACGAATTTTTGGTTTTCCATACCCTTGTTGATTTTATCCTGATGTTGATGTGCAACATTGGTGGAAACATGACAATTGGGTCGACTTGATCTTCATTAATGACTTTAGCATGTTTTGGCATCTTGGAGGATTTGGAGGCTAGCCTTTTTGCCTTTCCAATCTTGGTTCCCGAGATCTACCTTCCAACTGTTAGACTATGATGAAGGCATTTGCTCTGATTCCAATTATTGGGAATAATGAGAGGAGGGGTGAATCAGACTTTCATAAATTTCAACAATTAAAAGCTCATAGAGCATTATATTGTAAATCTCTGATAGCTTTGGTAGTTGATCCATCTCCCTTTCCTTCACCTTTTATCTATTATGGATCAACTACTTTGTTACCAAAATATTTCAATTCTATTGCACATCTTCGATAGCTTTGACTCAAAGCAATCCAATAATATGTAAATTTTAACCATGGGCAATAAGGTTGCCTCAAAATTAAAAATTAAAAAAAGGGTGATCACACATTGAGGCATCAACGCATAGTTAAGATATAATTCAGACTTAAGAGATAATTTCAAATATAATTCACTAAAACTCAAATAGAATTCAAACTTGAGAGATAGTTTCATCGCATAGTTATCAAGGCAAGCCATCAATGTAGGTCCATAGTGCAATAATTAAAAAGCCTACCCAAAAAAGTGAAGTAAGAAATTGTAGAGCTAAAATACAATGGGGAATATAGGAGGAAGCAAAATAGAACTAGCAAAAAAGGGAAAGTAGACAAGTTTCAAATAAAACAACAACACAAATGAATTGGTGGAAGCAAAAGGAGGACATAATCTACCGTTGATCTTTCTATAGCAATAGTATTTAACATACAGTCTTACACACGCTAAAAAGCACCCATCCTTTGTGTTGGCCTCATCCAATTGGACCACCTCAACGCCACTAGCTGTGTGCACCAATGCAAAATTGTGGCATGTAATGCTCATCAAGAGGTCCAAGGGAAAGTGTGCCTATCAACCCCCAAAAGACTTGGCAAATTGAATCCCACTATGTGTGCTAAGTTACAACCTGTGAACACAAATAATAGTCATGGAACACCTCAGCAGCATGTTCACATGAAGAACGTCAACTAACACTAGGATTGTGCTACACCTTCCTATTGCACATGCCAAGTTCCAACCTATACACACAGTTATAGGTTCCATATGCAAACATTACCAATTGTCACAAAGATTGTTAAACCTGCAAACCGATAACAGCACTGGGGTACTAGGAGACAAACAATCCTTAACAATTACAAAATTGAATCAGCATTAGTAGCCAAATGGAATGTTATTATAACCACATGTAGTTCCTATGTATAGCATGAATGACACAACATAAGATAGAGCATATTTTCCTTTTCCCACAATGTCAAATTATTTCACAGTAGTATAAACAATGTTATGATTTAATTTCAATTTCATACATTTCATTCCTTATTTAACTTCCTCTTTGTTCATGCTCTTGTGCCAATAACTTAAAAAGTCCAACTTCTTTTAGTTGTCATCCAATTTGTGTCCTAGAGTTAGATAATCATTTTTGGAAGAGTAATGTCATAGAGAAACAATACAAGTGGAACACAATGCTCCCTTTAGATACTTAAAGGGCAAGGGTTGGAAGATACCAACACTCACATAGAAGATCACCAAGGAGGTAAAAAAGAAAATAGCTTGATTGAAGTGAGGAAGATGAGATTTAGAAGAGCCTCCAATATTGCATATGGATGTGTTAGTAGTGAGCACCATCCCACCAAAGAAAATTTGTCTTTAGGAAAAAAATAAGACAAACAATAAACTGGGCTTTTTTATTTAGAAAATACTTTGTCATTAATACTAATTAGAATAGAAAGGTTTGGTCAAAGGAAAGAACTATAAAAATCAAACAAATGAAAAAGAAATCATGATAATTGGCAACTCATTCTAGGATCCCAATACTCGCATGGAAGACCACCAAGAAAGTAAAGTAAAAAAACACTTGAGGAAAGTGAGGAGGATGAGAATTTAAATAAAATAAGATAAGATAATTTTATTAATGCCCAATGAATGACCATAAATAGGTCAATGGGACTAAAGGATACAACCGGTACAAGTACAATGTGGGAGGGCAAATGCAACTCCTAGAAAATGCCAAAACTAAAACTAGGATAAAACAAAGTAAAGAAGGATACAATAATAATAGGACAACCTCATAAACATGTATATAATAAATCATGTAGAGAGTTAAGTGAATACGTCAAAGGTTGGAGGTTGATTATGTTAAGAATGCCCCAATTTGATAGTTGGCGGCGAGGGAGGCAACAGTGGCACTGGCTCACTATTAGAGTCCTTTGGATATAACAAGGAGTCTAGTTGCAAGATCCTAGGGGGGAGGATGTAGGAGCAAGGGATACTCCAAAAATTTGAGGCCAAAGGAAACAAGTTACGTATAAATCTTTGGCTACTCCACTAGGGCTGGGGAGGAAACCGTCATCAGGGGGGCTATTCAAAAATTGTTTGATACTAAACTCTCTAACACTCTAGGTGTGAGTGAAATGATGTGCTATTCGACAATTCCGCAACAATCTCGAGTGTACCAGTTGGCCTCCTAACAGGGAGTGGGGCGCTAAGGGGAGACTCGAGATCTCGCTACTCTACTATCTAAAGTAACTTGAAACTGATCTTGTCACTTGTTGCTCTGATCAACTAGATCAACCTAAAAGTATGATGTGATCATCCGGATTGAAGTACAAGTGCAATGTGGGAGTGCAAACGTGTTAATTTTAGGTATGTTCTATGCTTAGAGTAATTTATTTCAATTTTCACAAATAGCTCAATATCTTTTCCAGATTAGCAATCACATCAGCATTAAAGTAAACAGCAGATAGAACATAACATAAATTACAGAAGACAAGCCAAGACAAGAGGACACAAGATGTGAGGAAACCCTTGATCAATTCTTCTTATATGTTCTTCAATAGTTCAGCACAGAGAAAGAGAGAGATAGTATGTTTACAACAGAAGTCAACACTTTGACTTATCTAGATAAGAGCATAGATCATCTCTAAGCATATGATACATGAGATCAGTTGAAGACATGCTGCTTCAACTGATTCTTCAAGATGACTCCTTCACCTATCATTGTGCTGCATTTCGTCATCATGCTGCACCTCACCATACTGCACCTCACCATGTTGCACCCATCATCACTATGCTGCATCTCATCATGCTTCATTAATCATGTCTGTACCCATCATTGTACTGCATTATGTGCCATTGTTGCACCATGTTGCCATACTAATGTGCTGGTTGCATCTTGCTTGCTTGTTGTCCCTAGCATGCTTGTTGTCCTTTGCATGCTTGTTGTTGCATGCTAGTTGTCCCTTGCATGTTAGTTGTAACATTGCATGCTTGGTGCATTTGTTGTTAAGTACCATACAATTGTCCCAATGTTAGTTAGTTGTCCCTTGCATGTTGCTCTCCTTCGGAGATAGATGCTCTAGCTATTCGGGCAGTTTCGGCAATTTCGGTTGTTCCTGGCAGTTCCAGTTGTTCCCGCAATTTCGACTGTCCCGACAGTTCTAGCTTTTCCCGGCAGTTCCAACAGTTCCGGCTTTTCCCAACAGTTCCGACACTTCCGGCTTTTCCTGGCAGTTTCGGCTATTCCCAGCAGTTCCGTCAGTTCCTACTTTTCCCGGCAGTTCCGCCTTTTCCCGGCAGTTCCAACAATTTCAGTTGTTCCGGCAATTCTGACTATTCCCGACAGTTCTGGCTATTCCGGGCAATTCCCGACAGTTCCAGCAATTCCCGGCAATTCCCGACAGTTCCAACAATTCCCGGCAATTCCGGTAGTTCCGCATATTCCCAGCAGTTCCGACAGTTCCGGCAATTTCGTCTATTCCCGATAGTTCCGACTATTCCCGGCAATTCCGGCAATTTCGTCTATTCCCAGCAATTCCGGCTATTCTCGGCAGTTCCGGCTCCTACCCATGGATTAGGGCAGTGTTATCCCTTAGGATCTCTCCTCCTACTAAAACCCAAAGACAAGTAGAGAGGAAGAGATCCCAAGTGTGTTGAAATGACTTGAAGGCCACCTCTATTTATACTAAAACATTGAGCACAAGTGGGGTTTATTTGGTTGCTGGCCGACCTTGATGAATTGTCCCATAACACAAATAAATTCATATCTCCATGAATACTTATCAGAATCAAATGATCTTTAGATCAATCCAACACCTCTTAACGAAAGGGATCCAAGATAAATATCAGCTTCCATTAATAAGATGACCCACATGGAGTTTGGCCCCAGTTTCCAATTTTAACACTCCCTCTCAACTAGGGAAAACTCCATCCACTAATGCATATGTCTGACTGTACTATCTTTGCCATCAGTGCCCTACACTGCTCTGCTGAACCATGACGAAGAAGAATTGATCAAGAATGTCTCATACCATTCTCTACTGACCCAAAGTCAGTTTCATCTGAAGAGAGTGTGTCACATCACTCTTACTGACTCGAAGTCAATTTTGTTGATCCCAGATCAATATCACAAGAGTGTCTCAAACCACTCATACTGATCCCAGATCAGTTTCATTGATCCCAGATCAATGGAGGTCATCCTAGCATAGCGAGTACGGTAGATACATCGATGCGTCCATCGATAGTACTACTATGGTCCCTAATCCCATTTCCCTGCTCATTGATCAGATGAGAGGTACTTCCCATGAGTCCCAAACTGCACGGGTAGGATGCCTTGACAAGAGAACTAATCATCCTGCCCCACAGTTGCCACGGGAGAACTAATCATCCTAGCCCACAGGAGAACTAATCATCCTGTTTCACAGTTGCCACGGGAGAACTAATCATCCCGGCCCACAGGAGAACTAATCATCATGTTCCATAGTTGCGATGGGAGAACTAATCATCTCAGCCCACAAGAGAACTAATCATCCTGTTTCACAATTGCCACAGGGGAACTAATCATCCCGGCCCACAGGAGAGCTAATCATCCTATTCCACAGTTGCCACAGGAGAAGTAATCATCCCGGCCCACAGGAGAACTAATCATCATGTTTCACAGTTGCCATGGGAGAATTAATCATCCCGGCCCACAGGAGAACTAATCATCTTGTTCCACAGTTGCCACAGGAGAACTAATCATCCCGGCCCACAGGAGAACTAATCATCATGTTCCACAGTCGCCACATGGTATCATAGGGGAAGGTTGAACCTATCATCTTGTACATAGCGCACCACCAGGGGAGGGTAAGTCGCCTTGTGGTCGTATGTTGCTCCAGTAAGTACCCCAAGCCCCCCAGAGCTCAATGCATGCAACATGCAGGACCCTTATAAGAAGGTCTCTCAATGACTCCAAGTCGTTCGGGAAAGTCATAGATTTGACCTTTCCCCAGGGCTCTGATAAAATGTTTGCGACCTGTACATCAGTCTCAATGCGATGGAGCCTCCTCGCAAATTGACTTACCATATCCAGATAAGGCAATATCTGATGTCTATCTGCTGGAGCAATCATCGAATATGGGATTCCTCAATAATCAAATGCCCCCTCTGGTTGTCACAGAGAATCTCAGTGGTATTCATCATGTGCACAAACAACTCACTTAAGAGCTTCTGCAACCACGCAACTTCACACGAGATCATACTCGTAGCTATGTATTTGGTCTCGGCAATGCTGATAGCAACCGTCTTCTGCTTCCTGCTCATCCATGATATCGAAGCAAAATCCAAAGAGAACCAACAGTGAGAAGTACTCTAGTGATCCTCCACACTGCCTGCCCAGTCAGCATTCGAATAATCATGCAGTTTCATATTTCCAGCAGTGTATCTCAATCCATGAGAGATTGTGCCCCGAAGATATCTTAGAAGATTCCTGGCACCAATCCAGTGAGGCTCAACCAAATATGAGCTCACCATGCTAACTGCAAAACATATGTCCGGATGGAAGTTCACCAAGAACATCAACGCGAATGAGTTTATGAAACTCAGAGGCATTTCCCAAATCTAGTCCGACATCACTACCATATAACTTCTGAAAGTTAAGGTCCTCAAGGTAGTCACAAGCTTGCAGTTTATCATTCCAGATCCGAAATCCAACTCCCTTTTACTTCTGCAAATGAGAGGGTCTGCACTTGCCAGAAATAGGTCGTACTCATAAGGTGCCAGTATGAGAGGTCTATCATCTACAACCTTCGGGTAATGGTTTGGATCGGTTTCACTCCTAGTGAATCTCAGCGTCATCAGACAACTGTCAATCCTCTCATACTATGCCCGGGGTGTTTTGCTTCAAGCTATAGAGGGCTTTCTTCCACCTGTATACATGAGATTCTCGATCGTGAATCTCAAACTCCTCGGGTTGTTCCAAACCTATGGACCTATTGCATGAGGGGAATGGTCCCCTTATAAGACATATACCTTCATGCTCTTCTTGAATTGAGGCATCCCTATCACCATCTGACCCACATCAGGTGGGGCCCCATAGGTAGACCTTTGGTGTTATAGATGCGATATGTCAATTGACATGATCCCAAATGGACCATCCTGCAACTTGATACAAATTGCCAACCCTGAACCCATGAGAAAAAGCATCTTTGAAAATTCTATTTTTTTAACACGTACCTTTCCATCGATGAATGCCACCCTGAAACCTTTGACTTCCATTGCCGAAATGGACACCAGGTTCTTCTTGCGATCAGTTACATAAAAGAGATTATGTAAATGAATCGAGTTGCCCTCATTCAATTGAGGGGTAACATTCCCTACACCCTTTCCGGTATAGGTGGCACCGGCTCCAAGTATAATCCCACGATTGTTTCCATCTCTACCAAATTCGAGAGAGCACCCTTCTATCCAATGAGGTGCCTTGAATCACTACGATCAATAAGCTAGATTCCCAAAGAATATGAAGGAGAGGGCCAATACAGGATAACGCTTCTTTATCTTATCAGAAACAACATTTGATTCTTCATACCTGGGGTGCCTTGCTTTCTTTGAAGAGTCAGCCATTTCCTTGATGACCTGCATTACCTGTCATTCCTTTAATCATTGCAGATGTCCCTAGAATGATTGTTATCTTCATCAAAAGATGTGCCTCTGCCATTCGGACACTCCTTCGCATAATTCCTTCCACCCTAAGATCTGAACTTCCCATTGAAGTGATCTTTAGGTAAGCCATCAGAAACTTCTGCTACGCCATTCTGATAATATTCTCTGCTTCGACTTCACCCTTGGCGAATTTGAAGAGGGAAGAGGAATCCACTGATCCTTTTGTCCTTTCTCAATTGTCTTCGATGATTACTCTTTCAATCTTACTTGGGCATTGTCTTCACCTCAGCTCTGATACCATGTTAATTTTAGGTATGTTCTATGCTTAGAGCAATTTATTTCAATTTTCACAGTTAGCTCAATATCTTTTCCAGATTAGCAATCACATCAGCATTAAAGTAAATTGCAGATAGAACATAAACATAAATCGCAAAAGACAAGCCAAGACAAGAGGACACAAATGTGGCGTTGGCCAAGGACAAACCCCAATGTGGGGAAACCCTTGATCAATTCTTCTTATATGTTCTTCAATAGTTCAGCAGAGAGAGAGATAGTACGTTTACAACAGAAGTCAATACTTTGATTTATCTAGATAAGAGCATAGATCATCTCTAAGAATATGATATATGAGATCAGTTGAAGACATGTTGCTTCAATTAATTCTCCAAGGTGACTCCTTCACCTATCATTGTGTTGCATTTCGTCATCATACTGCACCTCACCGCGCTGCACCATGCTGCACCCATCATCACTATGCTGCATCTCATCATGCTTCAACTAATTCTCCAAGGTGACTCCTTCACCTATCGTTGTGTTGCATTTCGGCATAATGCTGCAATCGCAACGGACAAGCCAAGACAAGAGAACACAAGATGTGGCGCTGGCCAGGGACAAACCCCAATGTGGGGAAACCCTTGATCAATTCTTCTTATATGTTCTTCAATAATTCAGCAGAGAGAGAGAGAGATAGTACGTTTACAACAGAAGTCAACACTTTGATTTATCTAGATAAGAGCATAGATCATCTCTAAGAATATGATACATGAGATCAATTGAAGACATGTTGCTTCAACTGATTCTCCAAGGTGACTCCTTCACCTATCGTTGCGCTGCATTTTGTCATCATGCTGCACCTCACCGCGCTGCACCATGTTTGCACCCATCATCACTATGCTGCATCTCATCATGCTTCAACTGATTCTCCAAAGTGACTCCTTCACCTATCGTTGTGTTGCATTTCGGCATCATGTTGCACCTCACCGCGCTGCACCTAAGTTGCACGAAACAGGGAAACGGATACGAGTTTTCTGAAACCGGAAGCATACGAAACGTGACCTCCCCAAATTTCGGAAACGGGGAAACGCGAATATATATATATATATATTGTGTGTGCAATCATAAAGCAATAAATGATACATTATAATTTATTACACTTAAACATTAAGATTTAATTTACATCACATTTACTCATGAATGATCACATAATGAAAATAAAAATATTGGAATATCCAAAAGCAACATTTATTATATATCCAAATCTCAAAATCAGCCTTTATTTATATTAATATATGAGGCTGCAAGTACAATAAAGACTATAAGGCTACAAGAGAGAGATCCAAATCAGGGTTTTCTGCATCCACATCCCATTCTTTAGAAGGACCACTATTGTATTGGGTGTCTCCTCCTACATAGTCGAACGACCTTAGTGCTCTTGATTAAATACATGTTTCATACCCTAGTACCCTACATGATCTTGATTATTGGGAGTTTCCCCTACATAGAGGGCTTGGTTCTCTTGATTAAATACAGGTTTCATACCCTAGTACATGATAAAATCCAATGGAAACATTGCAATCCCTCCAATCCTAAAACCCTGAAAAACAAATAAGTATGTTAGATTTTGAGTGAGATCTAAAATTCTACTTTCTCCATATGAAATCCAATGAGGGCGAAACCACTCTCAAACATCCCGAGTCATTTCATGGTAATGTTAAAAATTAAAGTAAAAGGATGAAAATGAAAAATAAAGGAGAATATCACTTTTACTTTAAGAATTTAACATTACCATGAACTGCATATCCCTTAAACTTCCTGATGCACTGCATATCAACACTAGGAAAAAATTCACTTTTATAACTTTAGACACGCATCTAGAAGCAACATACCCTAAAAGTAAATTAAAAAACAAATTATAAATAAATAATAATAATAAATAAATAAATTTAAAAAAAACACAAGTTAATGAGGAAACGTGGGTCGTACGGCCCTGAAGCGCGTTTCCGGCAGTACTGGCCACGTTTACGTTTCGGGAAACGTGACAGTACGGCCGGAAACGCGTTTCATGGCCGTACCAAACGCGTTTCTGCATTTCGTACGACCTCTATACCACGTTTTCTGCAACATAGTGCTGCACCCATCATCACTGTGCTGCATCTCATCATGCTTCATTAATCATGACTGTAACCATCACTGTACTGTATTATGTGCCATTGTTGCACCGTGTTGCCATACTGACCTATGTGTTGGTTGCATCTTGCTTGCTTGTTGTCCCTAGCATTCTTGTTGTCCTTTGCATGCTTGTTGTTGCATGCTAATTGTCCCTTGCATGCTAGTTGTAACATTGCATGCTTGGTGTATTTGTTGTTAAGTACCATACAACTATCCCAATGTTAGTTAGATGTCCCTTGCATGTTGCTCTCCTTCGAAGACAGATGCTCTGGCTGTTCCGGCAATTTCAGCAATTTTGATTGTTCCCGGCAGTTCCTGCAATTCCGGCTATTCCCGACAGCTCCAGCTTTTCCCAGCAGTTCCGGCTTTTCCTGGCAGTTCCGGCTTTTCCTGGCAGTTCTAGCTTTTCCCGGCAATTTCGGCTATTCCCAGCAATTCCGGCTATTCCTGGCAATTCCCCGGAGTTCCGGCTATTCCCGGCAGTTCCGGCTATTCCGACAATTCCGGCTATTCCCGGCAGTTCCGGCAATTTTGTCTATTCCCGACAATTCGAGCAATTCTAGTTATTCCTGGCAGTTCCTGCAATTCTGGCTATTCCCGACAATTCCGGCACTTCCCGGTAGTTCCGGCTTCTGCCCTCTGGATTAGGGTAGCGTTATCCCTTAGGATCTCTCCTCCTACTAAAACCTAAATACAAGTAGAGAGGAAGAGATCCAAAGTGTATTGAAATGACTTGAAGGCCACCTCTATTTATACTAAAACATTGAGCACAAGTGGGGCTTATTTGGTTGCTAGCCGACCTTGACAAATTGTCCCATAACACAAATAAATTCATATCTCCATGAATACTTATCGGAATCGGATGATCTTTAGATCAATACTACACCTCTCGATGAGAGGGATCCAAGAAAAATATCAACTTCCATTAATAAGATGACCCACATGGAGTTTGGCCCTAGTTGCCAATTTTAACCAAACGCAACTCCTAGAAAATGCCAAAGCTAAAACTACGATAAAAAGTAGTAAAGAAGGATGCAATAATAATAGGATAGCCTCATAAACATGCCTACAGTGGATCATGTATATAGAATTTCCTCCAATATTAGAAATGGATATGGTAGCACCATCCCCACGAGGTAAGGCAAACAAGAAATGAGCTTTGTAGGAACAAGCGATATCTTATTGAACCAGTACTTTAGTAGTTACTAAGATTTGGACTCAAAATACTTGGTCAAAGATAAGACCTATAAAATTAGACAAAGGAAAACAATATCATGATGAATTGACAGCTCATTCAGGACAGCAGGGAATGAAAGGACCAAATGCACAAGGATTGGAAGATCCCGATACTCACATAGAAGACCACTAAGAAGTAAAGGAAAACTTCCCTTGACAGAAAAGTGAGGAGGATGAGAATATACAAGAGCCTCTAATATTGGATATGGGTAGCACCATCCTCACCAAAGAAAAACTGTAGTTAGGAAAATGGACCACGAACAACATCCCATTGAGCATGATAGTGCAATGGATTTGAAACTCATTCTAAAGTCAACTAGTTTTGTCATGCAAATTATATTGGATATTTTGAAATAAATTTCAAATTGACAAAAAAAAAAAAAAATTGACAAGAACAATCTACAGTATTAGAAAAATATATAGAGCCCCGTAAATGCAGTGTGCATTCAGTTCAGTGTTTCAGAAATATGAGTAAAAGTTTAAATATATGAAACCCATGGTGAATAAGGGACCTCTTCGCCCAGACACCTTTTATTAGCTAAGAATATCCTGTTCAGATCTCTGTTAGGTATAATATTGATCGAAGTCTGAAGTTCTTGAGGTCTCTCAGAACCAGTTTGGTTTTTTGTGGGTATTAATATAAATTTCAATTTAAAGTCTAAACATTAAACATATTCTACCAAACATGTTAACTCAAGTAACCAAGCAGTGATAAGTGGCACTGATGCTAAATTAGAAATTTCGTAATGCAAGCCAGATTCGTTGATCGTTTTATCAAGGTTTTCTTTGAATACTGAACAGTTCAGATTGTATTACAATACGCAATTGCCAAAAGTATAAATGAAATTTGTGCGAAAAAAAAAAGAAATCTAGGTGAAATTTTGAAATTATGGAAGGTAATTTAAAGGAGAGTGAATACAAACATAACTGAAACCCTCATATTACATGAAACCCGGATTTTTTTATTTTTTCCAGATAATGCCAAACAAATACTGTTGAAGGTTTTCCTGAAGTTTACATTGAACATCAATTACAATATGCAATTGGCAAATTATGTTTGAAATTCCATGCGAATATCCATAATTTTATGTGAAATTTTGAAAAGCTGTAAAGCATTTTAATGGGCGAATGAGTGAATGCATACCTGAAACCCTGATTACACCACTGGGAAAGAATGTCTTTAGAGACGACATTTCCAAAAACCATTTTATACAACTGGTCTGCTTCTTGAGCAGAAAGACTCTGCCATTCAACATCCATGGTTCTTTTCCCTCTTGATACTTGCTGAGGCGGGGACAGTGGCTTCTTGGGAGGTACCGATTCTTCTTTAATGTCAGAAGAACCGAAACCCTGGCGCAGGGGAGGGTTACTGACAGCGGCGTTTTGCGCTTTCGCCGCCTTCTGTGCGAGCATTCTCTTCTCGGCAGCAGCTGCGAGAACCTCGCGCTGCAAACGCCTGTTGGTGGCTTCGGAGACCTCAGACGAAGAAACGTCTGCATTTGCATCATTCGCATTGGCATTTGCATTTGCATTTTCCCTCGGCTTGCTCCGCTTTGGCTCAGGAGCTGGTTGCTGCAAGCTCATCCGCAACGCCATTTGCAGCTCATCCTCATCGTGATCGGCCATTAAAACGAACAAAAAAAACAAGAAAACTCTTACAGAATTCTCACTGTCTGCCTCCAAAACGCATGCCTTGACCTGCTGTGACCTGGTCTTGAACGGCTGGGAATGGATCCGCAGACCTCGAGCAACGGCAAAAGGAAAAGAATAGTTTAAATTGAACCTTTAATAAGGGTTTTTGCCATAAATTTGAAATGTGTGCAGAACCTCACAAGATCTTTGGAATATAATGACTGAAGCTCCTTTCGATTTTAGGAAAGCAAATCGTTAATTTTCATTTCTTCTTCTTCATCGCCACCTGCCTGGATCCGAAGCAGCGGCGGAAAATGATACTCAGAGAGGTTCACTCGCCTGTAAGGGATTGGTTTTGTGTATCTGTTGATATACGAATACGTACATTATACGTAAGAGGGTTTGATCGGGTGGAGTCCGTAACTGTTTGCTTTCTCACGAAAAGGTAAAAATCGCTGTCAAACGCTCCAGAAACTGTTTCCCCGACAGGCCTGCCGCCCCCCAAACCACTCTCCGTAGTGCCGTATCCATGCCATGTGACCGTTGCGGGCTATTACTATTATTATTAAGATAAAGGAGTGATTAGCAGTAGTGTTAGCTCCTGTCGTGGATTTTACACGTGATCTTTACATGATTAATTAAGGATTTTGTTTGTCCCTTTCGACCCTGGTTAATGTGCGCAAGCATACCATGATGGGACCTACCACATTCGTGTGGCAACCGCGGGGTGCATACCAATGTCGTCGGGCAATATGTTACATTCTGTATTTTCGCTTCACATTATATTTAACAGATTGTAGGATTCTTGTCTCATAATTTTTTACTCACTGCTACTAATGACGTTATCAACTTCATATCAATGTTTGACTCATATATGATGCGCTGAACTACCCATTCCATCTCAACACTATAGTTTATAATGACATCTCACTATATTTTCTAGTCATATCATTTGCATTTGGAAAAATCAATACACTTTTTCATTTCAAGTCACCAAAAATGATCTTCTCACATTACTGTAAATATAGTTGTCTAAAAAAAGGAGTTGTCTATAATGCGATTTTTTGGAGATTCCAGTGACGGAATAAGGCGAAGGAAATTGATGTTAAATCTTGACCTCTGGGGCACTTTGATTGTGCAGAAACTAGCTATCAAACTTGTGATTCCAATAAATTGCTGCCGGATTTTGACCGGAAAAACCCACCAGAAAGACTTCCAAAAAATCTCATTATAGACAACTGCCAAAAAAAAATACCTTGTTCACATAGCTATCTTTTCCGTTAATCTAAATTACCGAACATCAACATGACCAATTACTTCTTAACGAGTGTTAAGTTTTTTATTTGATGTATAAAAGATCAACCAATATTGTAATTACTTATTAATTATATATACATACTATTTTTAAAATATAGCACTGTATTTAATTAAAATATATATATTAATATTATTTTTAAATATATAGTTTACATGTAAATTTAAAAAAGCTAATATGTTATAGAAATTATTTCCTAATTAAAAATAAATAAACATTAATTAAATTATTTTTTATTTTAGGCGGTTAGAAAAATAAATTATTATTTAAATTTAAATTTTACAATAACAAAAAAATTGTTATAATTATTTGATACTTTATAGTTAAGAATTGAGCCAAAATTAAGCTCATAATTATATTTTAGAATTTGACATCAGATACATAATTTAAAAAAAAAAAACTTTCAATAACATAAATAATCATAATTTTCTATTTATTAAATACAAATAACTAAATATATTTAATTACATTCAACATAACGAATGACAAACAAATATTCATCTTTACTAAAACTTTATATGAATACAAAATTTGTACATGTACACAAAATTCTTAATAAAGAGAACTCTAAACCTTACACCCTCTTTAGTTTTAAATATAGAATCTCAAAATAATAATTAATATTTTCAAATATGTACATGCTAACATTTCACCTTATTTTATTTTACATAGTGTGAATGCATATTGCATCGTTTCTTTGACACTTGTGTCACTGGGGTTGCATAGTGTTCGTTGTGGAAAGGCCTTAAGATATGCATATCAACTCATTAGTGTTATATTTCAAGCATTAGAAAAGTCAATTTCAACTCTTCCATCACTTTGCAAAAAGACATTTATAATAGGTGAGTGGGGTCAAATTTCCCAACTGCAACTGCAACTAAAATTCTTATATTATAATGATTTTATTTTTATAATTTTTTATTCTAAATAATAAAAATTTTGAATAATATTTAATTTATTTCTTTACCTTTTCCATGTATTATTATTTTATAACACACTATGAGTTCAATGGTATGGATTGATTCCTTATATGTAGGTGTGGTGGGCAGTAAACAAATGAACCATGCAACTGTGTAAGTAGACACTGCTAATATATTAGGGACATCACGAAGTATGTACTTACTAAAATAAGCCCTCCAACTCCATAAGAGGGAGTTGACATTTCCATAATTGTATATCCCATGACCTCTGCTGAACTAGGATATGTGACTTCCACTCTACAGTAATGAATATCCTGAAAGAAAGGATTCCCCCAAGTGCTTGAACATATTCTACTAGTTTCTTTACTATTGTACCATTGTAAAAGCCACTTTGTTCAAAATCATAAATGGCTCATAATGTCTCTGTTAACTTCTTGTTGTAGCAAGTATCACCAACATTTAGGAGTTTCCCATTGGCTATAAAAACTCCTCTCAGACCTTTGTCAGCCATAATAGCATTTTTATATATTTTAATGATTGAGGAAGGATAAGGAGAAATGAAAAAACCCTTGGTTGCCAATTTAATCATAGGTGGACAAATTTCTTCCAAGGTAGTTTTCCATATTGTTGCCATGTTAGATGGAGCCCTACGAGCTCACCTGGTACTCCTATGGATAGAGAGCCAAACTTTTTGGTTGCAGCATCTTTGGCATACATGTCCTAAGTAAAAGAGGAAAATAAAATAGTTAAGTACGATAAAACTATGAGGATAAAGAGGTGTTTCGTGAAGAAAGAAGCGATGACCATATTATTGCAACAACAAAGAAATATTAGATGCTCAAAAGTAAAGGTAAATAATATAAAAACACAGCAACAAATTTTGCACGATTAGATAATTCATTGAATTTGTGTTTTTCTAAGCATGTGGAAATACCAAAATACAATGGATAGTTTAACAAAAGTTTTCAAATTCATTTCGAAATCTATAATCCCTTTTTCCTCTAGGATTTTTCAGTTCATGAATTTTTTCGACTATAGGCTATGCGATTATTACGTGCCTCATATTCTACCTAGGTCTGAACTTTGAAGGACGCAGGCAATCAAAGTACTCCAAAGAATACGATCAATGTTTCAAGTGTATTATTGTTTTGTTGGCAAGGCTATTAGATGTTATGCATTTTCCTTGGGTGAACCATTCTCTTTCTTTGATATGCATAATGCTTTCACCTTGTGTCTTCAATCAATCACCTTATGTGTAATTTGATGACTGAAATCAATTTTTCATCAAATTCTAGACTTAAGTCACAATACTGATATAAGTCATAATACTATATTTGGAACATAGCTTTGCTTTAATGCTTAATGCATTTATTCAAAATGGGCATTGAAACTAATGCATGTGATATATTAGCATGAATAAAAAAAATTAGAGAGTAAAAGGTTTCGTATCTAGTTGTCTTGTATCCTTTATTAAACCCCCTATTTATTTATGGAGTTGCACTCTCATTTACTTGGATATAAACACCATGCTTGTTATACGAATCATTTCCATGTCTCATTTATAGTTCCAAGACATTCATCAAAAACGTTTCTGATGCCTATTTATCTTAGTCATTATTATCTGCAAATGTTATCGACATAATTGAATATTTCAATATCAGCCCTTAATTCTTCTGTTTCTATTGACTATCACATTGTCAGTGTTGGAAACTATCAGAGATTCAATGTGAATATCTATAACATTGTACAGGGTATTGAAGTCCAGAAATATGAAACCCGACTGTTTTACACATATGATTTGACATCGGTAGGAAAGTCTTGTAAGTTATTGAGGTATATAAATAAATATGCTTCCACAATCGTACTCATAAACTTGAAAAAAAAAATTACATTGAAGTCAAACACCTGGTCATTTTCTCATACACTGAGCTAATGCAATCATATATTGAAAATAGATTGTTGAAAGAAAACTGACAGATAAAAGCTCCTAACTCTGTAACTTTCCTGAACTACGCATTTCGCATTTGCAACCCTCAAGTTTTTCCCTTGCTTGTTGGAACTGTGCAATGTGCAGAAAGCCCAACATCCCTTGGCATCCAAAACTATGCAGTGGCTTCCTCTAGTGTCATTCCCTCGGCCAGAACCCACTGTCTCCAAAAACGCGTAGTTTTGTCCCTCAAGCATCTCAATTGCCCAATCTGTCTTGCATCCTAAAATTGCGTAGATGTGTCCTCACAGGGCCATATCCTGCAGCAATCACTACCTGCTTAAACTGCACAATTGTGTCTCTCAGCGGTCATGAATACGAATCACATGCTAGATGATTCTCAAGGAGCAGAGGAGAAAGAGAAGGAGACAAAGGAACCTAGGGTATGATAGAAGATCGAGATTGCATGAAGACTCCATCTAATGCATAACCCTTTGGAGGATAGGTATGGGAAACGAAGCACATCTCTTGAAGTACACCTCTTACTGTAGCTTGAAGGACCGCTTGTCATTGTCATATCATTATGTCTTCAATGACATGCATGGTCGCAAGCACTAATAATCATTCCATGTGTTTCCTCTAAGTGTCTTGCTCCCTTTCGCTTGTTGGATCAATTGTCGTATTTTGGCATGTTTGGTTGCTATGTCAAGTTACGAACCTTTCTAGTGACCTCAAAGGTTGGTATTTGTGTATACAAGTTGTCCTAGCCATGTAAACACCTGTCATACTCATACACAAAGTTTTAAGCATTGTCGTGCAAGTGTCGTCACAGTCATCCCAAGGCCTATCTCAAGTGTTGCACTTGTCACTTTATGTTCTAGATAGTCTCATAGAAGGTAATTCTTTGTCTTGTTGTCCCGGTGGTCTATGTTGTCGTGTCGTCGAAGTATGCTAAGTGTGTGATCACAATGTCAAGTTCCTCACAAGTTCACTTTCCTCCCACACATAGCCATTTTCCTGAAAATCCTTCCGATCGGACAAAACTCTTTCACTGGACCCCAACTGAGCTGCACACTACGCAGTTTCAGCCCTCAATGATGTTGCTTTGATGTTTGAAACTACATAGTTCACAGACGATCCCAGAGTTGAGCAGCATGACTTAATCCCAAGAATTGCGCAAAAATTACCTCAAGCCTGACCTAAACTGCGCATTTCTCAAGATCAATCATCAAGCCTCCTCCATGCCTGATGGAACCCCACAATGCAAAGAGACCTAAGCCCACTTTGCCTCCCATAACTGTGCAAAAATGTCCTCCCTTATCTGGGACTCAATACTCTGAGAAACTGCGCAAAATTGTCCTATCTGATCCCTTTGCTGCCTAGTCCTGTCTTCCCTGAGAAAACTATGCAGACCTACTTCCCTAGGTCTCACCTTGCAGCTTCCACTGATGATCTTAACTGTGCAATCATGTCTCCCAATGGCCTATACACAAATTTTCCTAGCAATGAAGATTGTGCTCCAGAGTTCCTTGGTCAAGCCTTTCTGTGATTTGCACAGTCTTAGTGACCAGTCTCCCTCCCTATCACCTAGAACTACGCAATTTGCATTTACTGGGACCTCTTCCTAGATTGTCATATGTCCCGGGCCCAGTCCACGGATAACAATGCATCATCTTAGACTAGGAGGTTTTGGATTTGATGTTATCTCGTCATGGGTGAATTGCAGGAACAGACACACTATTAGATCATGGTGAGACGATGAAGGAGATAAAGGAAGAGAAAACATGCTAGAAGACTCATTTACAGCTAGATGAACAAAGAAGCTTGTCAAGGACAAACAAAGGGAACACATGCATGCAACCATCTCTCAAGACCAAATATCATTGAAGACCCCACACCGTCAAGCTATGTGGAGGAGAAGAGAAAGCGCATTTAAGAAGACATCTATCACTCAACAACGACAACAACTTAACATTGCCACCTCAGCAAGTTAATCTATGGCAATAGTGTCATGTCAAGTCATGTCATGAGTTATCAAAGGCCACATCACTATTATGAGCCATGTCTATTATAAATCGAATGTAATGTAAAGTGGAATTCCAATGGACACACATAAATATGAAGAGTCATGTCAGTTGAAAAGTCATCGAAAGTTGAACAGTCATGAGGGTAGTCAAAGAGTCACAAGGGTCAAGCATCACCCTTGGTTATATATGCCTCTCATTGTATAAGCAAGGCACTTTTCACCTTGGCTCCTCCCACAAAGCATAGAGATTTTTCTGTCAGTTCTTTGAGGAGAAAGGAGTGGCTCCATTGTCCCACTACTAGGGCTAGTGATGTATGATGTACATATGTGTCTTGGAACTTTTGCTTAATACAAAAGCTTGTTTAGGTCAGCACATTTTCATGCATGTCTTTTGGATGTTTGTAAGACTATTCTTTCAGCATTTGTAAGTCATGTTTTTTTCACATGTACTGAGATAGTTGAACTATTTTGGTTGTTTTAGTACCTACCTTGTTGGGAATGTGTTGTGTTGGTTATCACTATCATCTCATCCTTGTGGACTACTCTTTACGATACTAGACAGACCTTCCTCGCTTAGTAGTTATAACGACTGTCTCATCCATTGTGGACTACTCCGTTGGATGGTAGGTCGGCCTTCCCTTATACTTTAGTTTTAACAGTTGTCATGTCTATTGTGGGCTATTCCAATGGATGCTAGACAAACCTTCTTGGTTCGTGTGTGTCTCTTCTTGAGTGATACTATTACCTCTCACTTAGAGGCTCACTTTTCTCCCCCTTTTTGAAGTAGAGAACCTTGAAAGAGTTACGTTACGCACTTACGAGGCACACTTACCTTGTTGTTTGAAGATATCAGCGTAACTTTCTCATGTGCTGACAACTAGAGCTAAGGAAGATCTCTAACTATATGCAAATCGGGCCTTTATACTAGATGGGACTCTTACACCAAACGGTGTGAGGTATAGTTGGGACTTCATATTGGGGAGATCCCCTTGGTTGACGGATTTCCAGCACCATCAACAAAATGGCACTAGAAGGAGGGCCAGATAACAAGTTGTACATGTAGAGTCTGGTTTGAATCTCTTATTTAAAATGGATCTTCCTGAAATCATAGTCCCAGGATGTTTTTCTAAACAGCTTAATTGTACCATTACTGCGAAAGTTATTCATGACCTATCCGAGTTGAAGTTCAATGGTGAGGTTGAATCATCTTTTTGTGTACATCTGCTTCAAGTTATGACTTTTTGCTAGTGTCACCAAATAGAGTCCAAAGATGTCTGGGCTATATTACTCATCCTCACATTCGAAGGTCGTGTTAAATAATGGTGTCATACATTACCCATTGCTTCTATCAGTTCATTCGGTCAACTTGCCGGGATGATGGTTAAAGATTTCGATAAGTACAGCTACCGGGATGTCTATGAAATAATATGTCATTTAAGAATGGAGTCTGACGAATCAGTTAAGGACTTTGCTAATCAGTTCCTTCACCTGTGTTGCGAAATTCTTGACAAAAATTTGAACTCGAATTTCTTGACACAAGAGTTTAAATTCTTGGTTCATGTCTCCCAATATGGTGAACCTCCTATTTTCCCTTACTCACCAAATCTTGCGAATCATGAGGCACCTCAGATTGCAGAGGAAGCTACTACCCCATTTGTTCCTTGTCCTCCTCATTTTCTGATCCCGATGTGGATCCCTCCTTGCGGTAATCATGAAACTGAGAAATTTGTGAATCAAATCTCTAGCCCGTCTTCTCACTCGTCTCCTGCTTCATTGGAGGAAATTCCATAATGGCTCAGGAAGCCTACAACGAAGGCTCACTCCTCCATTCTGCAACAGGATGTTACTGTTCACAACTCTATTCTTGAGACTGATCCAAATTTTTGTTATCCTTTATCTTCTTCACATCCTAACTCTTTGTACCATGACTCGCTTGATCAATCTGCTTCACCAGCCAGTTTTTTGCATTCTCTTGATTCTCAAACTGTTGGCACAAATTGCGACCAAATACAAAGTAGTCACACCACACAGGTAAAGGAGTTGAAATGCGAGGACACTTTCAATTTTTCCTCTTGTTTAAAAATTGTCCACATCAAAACTTTGAGTTTCCGTTCTTGAACGACTTTCAATCTTCTAATCTTAGTGGAAAATCTAGTACAATCAATTATTCCAATAAACCCCTAGCCTTGGGTGGTAGTCATCCTAATGACGATAACTTTCTTTCCATATGTCATGACGAACACCCAAGAATATCATGTGATCTTCCGATTTTGCATGAAGATTTTAATTTGAATCTAGAATCTACTTCCGTCAAAGAAGATGTTCTTATCGAAACTTCCCCTTCACCTCACTTTCCCTTGTGTCCTACCATTCGCAACACATCCAATTGTGGCGGAGATACTCCATGTTCTCTTGCTTCTTCATCCGATGAGATATCTTCTTGATTGACACAAAGTAGTGAGGTTGTCCATGATGAAGTTGAAAACAATCAAAGCACGGAGAACTCTTCCCACCCCTCATCATCTCTTCTTTTGCATGAAGACAACTCCTCAAATAATCTTGCTCATGAGATCTCACCAATTCATTTATCTTTGAATGTATTATCAGAAGAGCCTCTTCAATTGAGTAATATGATTGTTGTTGAAGATTAAGAATTTGGTGAAACCTGTGATAGAGATGGGTGCCATCCGAAAAGCAATTTTGAAATTAGCAACAATAGCCACCCGCAAACCATGCATTATCTGGTTCAAGCTTCAAAATGTGATTCTACAATTCTGGAAAGTTTTGGGACCTACCACGGGGTTGAGGCACTTCAACTTCCGTTGATGGTTATGTCAGGATATCGTGACTCTGGTAAGCCTCTCGAACTAAATCAGATCTAGTTTCTCTCGCACAATCCATCCATCTACATGGTTTCACTCAATGTGGATTCCTGTGCAAAAAATGTTTGGTATACCGGGTTTGACCTCTCAAATTATAAAAAATTGACTTATGACAAAATTCACGAATATGTTGCAGTTCATTTGTCTTCATGCAAACCTCTGACATCAAACTCAGGTTAGGAATGTCCTTCTCTCATGAAATCATGGAATTGTGAAGTTGACCATCTCAAGGACTATCTTTGCCTGCAATCATACTTATCGAATTTCCCCCTTAATGGTTAGCTCCTTGGTCTTCTTGTGAATCTTGTATTGCAAATATGTCCTCTCATCACACCATAAATCTCTGTGTGTGATAATGGACACACACGTTTTCACGCAAATCAAGTTCTTCTCCACTCACCATGCCTCAACTAGTTTCATGCATTTGCAGTGCAAGCATCCTTTTTGAACTCTTTTGATGGCTATGATGCTTGCACAATTGGTCATCAGTTGCAGGAAGGTGTTCTTTCCTATGTGGTTCACAAGGAACTTGCTTTGATTGTTCAAAGCATTCACAAGATTGTTCAAATTGTTTTTTCTTCATTCATTGCAAACTGGGAATCTGACATTTCAATCAACTCATTTGATTGATCCTATGTCTTTGATTATTGTCATTCGGCTTATCATTTTCCCATCAACACATCCAACGACAGTTGTTTCACACTCTCTGATATTCATTATTTAACATCTCTCTCTTTAAATTTTCGTTGAGCAAGTGAGGCACTTCATACTTCGTTGATAGTTATGGCAGGGCCTCATTGTCTTGGCATGACTGCAGAGGATGATCAAATCTATTTTTCCTTACAAGATTCCCATTGTGATCTTATTTCTCGAATAGGAAATTCACCTTTTCAAATATCGTGAGGCTTTCAAGACGACCATCATGAATTTTACTATCCAATCGTTGAATGGATGGAACAATCTTATTTGGCACGCTCTGTTGCAAGCAAAAGTTTCAATCCTTCCTCAGTGATGCTACTCTGATGCATGGAACTGCAGTGCACAAAGACTTTCCTCCATGATAGTTGCACTACACAATCCCAAAGTTTAGCAACCTGCCTTCCTCCCTAGAATTGCGCAGAAGTTGCCTCAAGCCTGACATGAACTGTGCATTTCTCTGGATTATTCATCAAGCCTCCTCCCTTCATGCTGGAACCCCATAATGCGCAGAGACCTAAGCCTGTTTTACCTCCCAGAACTGCGTAGATGTGTGCCCCTAGCTTCCTCCCTCAGCTGGGACTCACTACTCTCAGAAACTGCGCAAAAATCTCTTATTTGGTCCCTTCGCTGCCTGGTCCTATCTTCCCTCAAAAAACTACGCAAACCTGCCTCCTTGGATCTCATCTTGCAGCTGCCGCTGATGATCTTAACTGCACATTTTTTCCCAACAGTGATTGTCCTCTAGAGTTCCTCAGTCAAGCCTGAGGTACGCTTTATGCAGTCTTAGTGACCAATCTCCCTCCCTGTCACCTAGAACTGAACAATGCATAGTTGCTGGGTCCTCTTCCCAACCTGTCATCCGTTCCAGGCCCAGTCCATGGATAATAATGCATCATCTTAGACTATGAGGTTTTGGATTTGATGTCATCATGTCATGAGTGAATTGCAAGAATAGGTACACTGTTAGATCATGGCAAGACAATGAAGGAGATGAAGGAGGAGCAAACATGCTAGAAGACTCATTGGCAACCATACGAACAAAGAAGCTTTTAAAGGACAAGCAAAGGCAACACATGCATGAAACCACCTCTCAAGACCAAAGTTCATTGAAGACCTTGCATCATCAAGTTATGCGAAGGAGAAGAGAAAGCGCATCCAAGAACACATCTATCACTCAGCAACAACAACAGCTTGACATTTTCACCTCAACAAGCTAATCTATGTCAGTGGTGTCATGAGTTGTCAAAAGCCACATCACTACTATGAGCCATGTCTATTGTAAATTGAATGTAATGTAAAGTGGAAGTCCAATGGACACACATGAATATGAAGAGTCATTTCAGTTGAAAAATCATCAGAAGTTGAATAGTCATGAGGGTAGTTGAAGAGTCACAAGGGTCAAGCATCACCCTTGGTTATATGTACCCCCCTCATTGTATGAACAAGGCACTTTTCACCTTGGTTCCTCCCACGAAGCATAGAGAGTTTTCAGCCAGTTCTTTATGTAGAAATTTTGAATAATTTAACACATATTCAACAGAGATTATCCTGATCATGTACTATTGTTGAAAACATACACAATACATAAGCTCCTCTACGTTGATCATCAATATAGCAGCATCAATAACAATAAAACATCAAGAGCATTCACACATTAACACAGTATGTATCTCGGG